>JAQQPU010004178.1:43424-53853 GCA_029168905.1 Artemia sp. Kazakhstan ARC1039 | reverse complement strand
AATTATGCTACGAATACAGCGAGGGAAGTACTTGTAGAACCTCTGGCTAGTCACAGATAGTCCGTGCAAACTTAGGCTCGAAATACCTGCATATATATATGGTATCACAGTCTAGACGCGCCACGGGTTCTACGAGTCTGCCCTCGATGGTATTAGTGATGGGGGCTTGCCACAATTATAAACAGTAGGTATATCACTTCCAATCACTTTCGACTATTAAAAAGGGCACTAGCTCTTTCAATTTCCAATAGAATGAGCACTTTTTGTAGTCTCTACGAAAACTCTTTCTTTAAAAACCTTATATGCCCCCAGGGTGTAACTTACAACCCTTGCGCTGAGGGGTTTGGGTACTTTATCATCCTCAAAGACAAAATTTCCAGAAAATTCAACTACGTTGAAGAAAATGCCTATCTCATAATTTTAATAAGATGCGTTTTGGGAAATGGTGGGTGTGAGAGAGAGGTTAGTTGCTCTCCAATCACTTTCGACTATTAAAAAGGGCACTAGCCCATTCAATACCCAATCGAATGAGCCTTTTTTGAAGTTTCTACGACAACACTTTCTTTAAAAACCTTATTCCCCCAAGGCATAACTTGAAACCCTGTCCCTGAGGGGTTTGGGGGGTTTGTAATCCTCAAAGACATAATTTCCAGAACTTTCAGCTACGTTGAACAAAATGTCTTTTCAATAGTTTGATTGATTGTGCTTGGGAAAATGATGGGAGTCAGAGGGGGCATAGTTGCCCTCCAATCACTTTAGACTAATAAAAATGCCACTAGCCCTTTGAATCTTCAATCGAATGAGCCCTTTTGGAAGTTTCTACGACAACCCTTTCTATAAAAACTGTGTACGCCCCCTAGGCATAAGTTACAACCCTTGCCCTGAGGACTGTGGGGGGGGGGGTTGTCATCCTTAAAGACCTAATTTGCAAAACTTTCGACTACGTTTAATAAAATGGTCATCTAAAAATTTTGATTGGATGTGTTTGGGGGAAAGTTTAGCGTGAGAGGGGGGTTAGTTGCCCTTAAATCACTTTCAAATATTAAAAACGGCACTAGACCTTTGAATTTCCAATCGAATGACCCATTGTTTAAGTTTCTACGACAAAGCTTTCAATAAAAACCTTATTAGCCCCCAAGGGCATAACTTATAACCCTTGCCCTGAAGACTGTGGGGGGAGTGTCCTGCTCAAAGTTGTAATTTCCACAACTTTCAACTGCGTTGAACAAAATGGCTATCTCAAAATTTTGATTGGATGTGTCTGGGGAAGTGATGGGCGTGGAAGGGGTTTTAGTTGCCTTCCAATCACTGTCGACTATTAAAAAGGACACTAGCCATTTCAATATCCAATCGAATGAGCCCTTTTTGAAGTTTCTACGACACCATTTTCTATAAAAGCCTTGTATGCCCCCAGGGCATAACTTACAGCTTTTGCCCTGAGGACTGTGGGGGGTTGTCATCCTCAAAGACCTAATATCCAGAACTTTCAACTACGTTGAAAACATGCCTGTCTCAAAATTTTGATTGGATGTGTTCGAGGAAAGGGTGGGTGTGAGAGGGGGGTTAGTTGCCCTCCAATAAGTTTCGACTAGCCTGTTAAAAAGCGCACAAGCTCTTTCAATTTCCAATTGAATGGACCTTTTTTGAAGTTTCTACGACAACATTTTCTATAAAAAACTATATATGCCCCCAGGGCATAAATTACAACCATTGCCTTGAAGGCTGTGGGGGTGGGGGTGGTTATCATCCTCAAAAACCTAATTTCCAGAACTTCCATCTACGTTGAAAAAAATGGCTATATCAAACTTTTGATTGGATGTGTTTGGGGAAATGGTGGGCGTGAGAGAGGGGTTAGTTGCTCTCCAATCACTTTCTGCTATTGAAAAGGGCACTAGCCCTTTCAATTTCCAATCAAATGAGCTTTTTTGAAGTTTCTACGATAACATTTTCTATAAAAACCTTATATGCCCCCAGGGCATAGCTTACAACCCTTGCCCCTAGGGGTTTTGGGAGTTTGTAATCTTCAAAGACATAATTTCCAGAATTTTCAACTACATTGAACAAAATGTCTATTCAAAATTTTGATTGTTTGTGCTAGGGAAAATCGTGGGTGTGAGAGGGGGCATTGCTGCCCTCCAATCACTTTGGACTATTAAAAAAGCCACTAGCCCTTTGAATTTCCAATCGAATGAGCCCTTTTTGAAATTACTACGACAACTCTTTCTGTAAAAACCTTATATGCCCCCAGGGTATCACTTAGAACCCTCGCTCTGAGGGGTGTGGGAGGTTTGTCATCCTCAAAGACATTATTTCCAGAACTTTCAACTACGTTGAAAAAAATGGCTATCTCAAAATTTTTATTGGATGTGTTTGGGAATATGGTGGGCCGGCGAGAGGGGGGGGGATAGTTGATCTCCAATAACTTTTGACTATGAAAAAGGGCACTAGCCCTTTCAATTTCCAATCGAGTGAGCCATTTTTGAAGTTTTTACGATAAAACTGTCTATAAAAACTTTATATGCCCCCAGGGCATAACTTACAACCCTTGCCCTGAGGGCTGTTGGGGGGGGGGGGGCGTTTGTCATCCTTAAAGACCTAACTTGCAAAACTTTCAACTACGTTGGACAAAAGGGCTATCTAAAAATTCTGATTGGATATGTTTGGGGAGAAGGTGGGCGTGAGAGGGGGGTTAGTTTCCCTCAAATTACTTTCAACTATTGAGAAGGACACTAGCCCTTTCAACTTCCAATCGAATGAGCCATTTTTCCAGTCTCCACGACAAAGCTTTCGATAAAAACCTTATATGCCCCCAGGGCATAACTTATAAGCCTTGCCCTGAAGACTTTGGGGGAGTGTCCTGCTCAAACATGTAATTTCCAGAACTTTCAACTGCTTTGAACAAAATGGCTAACTTAAAATTTTGATTGGATGTGCTTGGGAAAATCGTAGGCGCGAAAGGGGTGTTAGTTGCCTTCCAATTAATTTCGACTATTAAAAAGGGCCCTAGCCATTTCAATTTCCAATCGAATGAGCCCTTTTTGAAGTTTCTGCAACAAGGCTTTCTATAAAGACCTTATATGCCCCTAAGGCATAACTTACAACCCTTACTCTGAGGGCTGTTTGGGGTTGTCATCCTCAAAGACCTAATTACAAGAACTTTCAACTACGTTGAACAAAATGACTATCTAAAAGTTTTGATTGGATGTGTTTGGGAAAAAGGTGGGCATGGGAGGGGTTTAGTTGCACTACTATCACTTTCAAATATTAAAAATGGCACTAGCCCTTTGAATTTCCAATTGAATGAGCCCTTTTTGAAGTTTCTACGACAAAGCTTTGTATTAAAACCTTATATGCCCCCAGGGCATAACTTACAATCCTTGCCCTGAGGGCTGTGGCGAGAGTTTCCTCCTAAAAAAATAATTTATATTTGGAAATCAACTATGTTGAACAAAATGGCTATGTCCAAATTCTGATTGGATGTGTTTGGGAAAATGGTCGGCGTGGAAGGGGTGTTAGTTGCCTTCCAATCACTTTCGACTATAAAAAAGGGCAATAGCCATTCCAGTTTCCAATCAACACTTTTCGAAGTTTCTACAACAACTACTTCGATAAGAAGTTCCCTGGTCCAAGTAAAAAATGAATAATAATACTTTGTACCAACATCGTTCTTTACTGCCAACAAAAGCCCTGAGGGCTGCAGGGGGGGGATATCATCCTTAAAGACCCAATTTCCAAAACTTTCATCTACGTTGAATAAAATGACTATCTAAGAATTTTGATTGGAGGTGTTTGGGGAAAAGGTGGGCGTGAGAGGGGGGTTAGTTGCCCTCAAATCACTTTCGACATTTAAAAAGGGCACTAGCCCTTTGAATTTCCAATCGAACGAGCCCTTTTTCAAGTTTCTACGACAAAGCTTTCAATAAAACCTTACATGCCCCGAAGGGCATAACTTATAACCCTTGCCCCGAAGAATGTGGGGGAAGTGTCCTGCTCAAAGATATAAGTTCCAGATCTTTCAACTGCGTTGAACAAAACTGCGGTGTTTAGGGAAATATTGGGCGTGGAAGGGGTGTTAGTTGTCTTCCAATTAATTTCGACTATTAAAAAGGGCACTAGCCATTTCAATTTCCAATCGAATGAGGCCTTTTTAAAGTTTCTGCGACAAGGCTTTCTATAAAAACCTTATATGCCCCCAAAGCATAACTTACAACCCTTGCTCTGAGGGCTGTGGTGGGTTGTCATCCTCAAAGACCTAATTTCAAGAACAAAATGACTATCTAAAAATTTGGATTGAATATTTTTTGGGAAAAGGTGGGCGTGAGAGGGGGGTTAGTTGCCCTACAATCACTTTCAACTATTAGAAAGGGCACTAGCGCTTTGAATTTCCAATTCAATGAGCCCTTTTTGTAGTTTCTACGACAAAGCTTTGTATAAAGACCTTATATGCCCCAAGGGCATAACTTACAACCCTCGCCCTGAGGGTTGTGGCGGGAGTGTCCTCCTCAAAAACATAAATTTATATTTCGAAATCAACTACGTTGAATAAAATTGTAATCTCAAAATTTTGATTGGATGTGTTTTGGGAAATGGTGGGCGTGGAAGGGGTGATAGTTGCCTTCCAATCAATTTCGACTATTAAAAAGGACACTAACCATTCCAGTTTCCAATCGAATCAACCCTTTTCAAAGTTTCTACATCAACTCCTTCGATACGAAGTTCCCTGGTCTAAGGAAAAAATAGATAATAATACTTTGTACCAACATCGTTCTTTACTGCCAAAAAAAAGCCCTGAGGGCTGCAGGGGGGGGGTGTCATCCCTAAAGACCAAATTTCATAAACTATCAACTACGTTGAACAAAATGGCTATCTAAAAATTTTGATTGGATGTATTTGGGGAAAAGGTGGGCGTGTGAGGGTGGTTAGTTGCCCTAAAATCACTTTCGACTATTGAAAAGGGCACTAGCCCTTTGAATTTCCAATCGAATGAGCCCTTTTTCAAGTTTCTACTACAAAGCTTACAATAAAACCTTATATGTCCCCAAGGGCATAACTTATAAGTCTTGCCCCGAAGACTGTGGGGGGAGTGTCCTGTTCAAAGATATCATTTCTAGATCTTTCAGCTGCGTTGAACAAAATGGCTATCTCAAAATTTTGATTGGATGTGTTTGGGAAATAGTGGGCCTGGAAGGGGTTTTAGTTGCCTTCTAATAACTTTCGACTATTAAAAAGGAAGCTAGCCAATTCAATTTCCAATTTAATGAGGAATGAGCCCTTTTTGAAGTTTCTACGACAACACTTTCTATAAAAACATTATATGCCCCCCAGGGCATAACTTACAACCCTTACTCTAAGGGCTGTTGGGGGTTGGGGGTGTCATCCTCAAAGACCTAATTTCCAGAACTTTCAACTACGTCGAACAAAATGTTTATCTCAAAATTTGGATTGAATGTATTCGGGGAAAAGGTGGGCGTGAGAGGAGGCTTAGTTGCCCTCTAATCGCTTTTGACTAAAAAGGACACTACCCCTTTGAATTTCCAACCGAATGAGCCCTTTTTGAAGTTTTTGTGACAAGGCTTTTTATGTGACAAACCTTATATACCCCCCCCCAGCATAACTAACAACCCTTGTTCTGGGGGCTATGGGGGGAGTGTCCTCCTCAAAAAGTTATTTCTATGTGGAAATCAACTACGTTGAACCAAATGGCTATCTTTAAATTTTGATTGGATTTGTTTGAGGAAATAGTGGGCGCGGAAGGGGTGTTAATTGCCTTCCAATCACTTTCGACTATGGAAAAGGGCCAAATCATGCACATAAACAGAGCCATCAGCACCGCCGTTTTTATCAGAGCCGTTTTTTAATTGATTTTCCATATATATATATATATATATATGATTATATATATATATATATATATAATCATTCGATTTCCAATCGAATGAGCCATTTTTGAAGTTTCTACGACAACTCCTTCGATACGAAGTGCCCTGGTCTAAGGAAAAGAAAAAAAAATAATTCATTATGCCAACATCGTTCTTTACTTAGGCAGCGCTATTGTGCTACCTACGATATTTTCCGAAAACCAAAGTTTACGCGTCTCATCCTCTATACAAGTTGGCCTAACCAATCCTGCGTCTGCGACACTTCTATGGAATGACAAGGTTTCTCCCTCTATCATATAAGTTGTCTGTATATCCTCCTTAGACGGGTTGTTCTCGCCATTTCCGTATTCTCAGCTATCCTACCGAATGGCGTGGCCTCTCCCATCGTTATAGAAGTTTCCTATGCTTCAATGTTTCTTTTTAAGGTTTGATGCCTCCCATTCTCTCGCAGTCGATCCTCAGAAAAATTGTTTTGGGCGATCCGACGGTCCGTAAGTTGCTTGTGATAAAATAACAGTCTCTGGATTTCCCTAGTGAGTTTTCATTATTCCCCAAATTGTTTTGGTAAAATCCTGGTAATATTTTTTTTTTGGCCTCCCTGCAAGACTCTCTTTCCTTCTTCACTTTTCTTCTGCTATTTTATTTAAGGTAGATGTATATACTTTTCATGCTCTAGAATTTTTTTTTTATTTTAATAAAAGAACCCTGCCAATAATTTTCAGAAAGTTGTTAATCTTGTTATGTACTTCTACGTAGGATCGAAAAAAATTTCTGACTACTGTTGCATAAGCCTCGATAGCGATGTATTTTTTTCTACAGGGACGAATTAGATCTAATTCAATATATTGATCTTGATTAATCTGTTGATGTTTAAGGACAGTCAGTGCTTCCATTCTACTAATGTGGGAATAAAGTATTTAAGTGCGAAAAAAAGAGTACAATTATAGTTGGACACAATCCGGAAGTAAGTATGTTATCGTACTTACTATTTGAAGAGGAATGTTAACAAAATTGATTCTTACGCTATGTTACCAGTGTTTCCACTTCAATTTTTTTAATCCCTAAAGGGCTGATGGAAAATCCCTAGAAATTCCTATTTTCAGTACCAAAAACTCTATAAGTTTCTCCATTTTCTGACTTCTTCTTTTCAAGTTACAAGAAAAGCCTTATTAGGCTGACTTTTAATAGTATTTGTTCAGGACGACCTGTTTTGCAACTCAAGACCTTTTACTTGTACCAAAACATCTTCTTTTGACGTTTAAAACAATGCGTTGTATTTATCGACTAGTTACGTTCGGTTTTGATTTATAGATTCCGGGTCCAGGTCTCAGATTCTGGACCCTATGAATATATTTTGTTTATTTGTTTTTCTTTGCCACTTTTTTTTGCAATGCCCTCGTTTTTATTTGAATTGGCATGAAGGATTGGCATGAATAATATCCAACCGGTCGCTTTTTCGCGCATTATTTTTGTTTTGACTTTTTTTTATGCTGATTTGTTAATTTGAAGGAGAGCGTAGTAGCAAAAATGAATCACTTAAAGCTTGATTTAAGGACAGCGCCTCCATTTTGATCTTTTAAAATATTCTATTTGAACTAGTGTAGACTGCTACCTGCCTCCCAGTTTTCCAGAAAATGTCGAATGTAGACGCGCTTTAAACTGTATTCAGAAAAATTTAATGAGAATTACCAACTAATAAGACCTAAGAGAAAACACCAACTACTAAGATTAATACCCGAGTCATCGTTGTCGTCCCCATCCCCATCGTCTTTCCCAATGCCTAAAAAAGCGACGCATTCGGACGCAGTCGATTCGAATTTCATGGGGTTTACTTTTTCTTTAAACGTAGGGGGGCCTTTACGCTCCTTCCCATACTTAGAAGAAATCCGTCGCAGCCAAAGTTATGTTTTTGAGACCATTCCTCTTTTCATTTTTTACTGTTTTAAGAACGCTGAAAAGTCTCTCCACAACGACATTTGAGTAGGGAAGTCCAAAAATAAACCGAATGATATGAAAAACGCAAGTGAACTTTAGAACTCCACTTGGCGTCTTGATGGACGCCACCCAGTTCAAAAAATCAATCGGGTTTCCGCCACTAAGCAAACTGTCGTCTGGACTAAGCAACATCAATGCCCGCCACTCCTTTTCAACCAGCCCAAAATCCCACGAGGGGTGGCCGAGCTTTGGCAAAAAAGCCGCAACGATAGAATATCACCATCCGATGCGACTTTTGGCTCTACAATCTCTACAAAGTTGTAAGTGTCGCGATCAAATGGAAATCAGTCGACTAGCTGGGACACAACTTCAATATAACATTTCTGGGCAATCTCCTTGATCCTCTTGCATTTCTCCGTGAACTTGTAGCTTTTCCTTGTAAGAAAAACAGACGGGTGGTCGCTTCTAGTCCCAGGTAAAACTTAGACGCATGTATGAAGAACTCTTCTCTTTTAAGGTTCACAGACTGAACAGACTCAATTTGTTTCACATAGTCTTTTACCATGAAATTGTGACAGAGGCTCTTCACAACTTCTAGCACTTTTTTAAGCATGTTAAAATCGTAATTGTGCATAGGTGCTTCTATTTGTATTTGTCTATCACGTCGGTGCTTCCATGTTGGTTATTTTGTTTCAAATTTCGTGGGTCTATTCAAGTCCGATAAAAACAAGAAGGTTTGTCAATCACTTTTGCCGAATTCCCGCCGTTGTATCCACAATTCCTATTTCCGTAACAAAAATCCATAGGCTCGGCAAGGAAAACAGTAGAAAATCCAAATTTAAAATAAAAATATTAGAAATATTAGAGAAGAAGCATTCAAAATAAAGTAGTCTACTCTAAAATATAGTAGAAATGGAAGCACTACTATCTCTCCTCCTTGTATTCTCTTATAATATAAATATGAATCTGTATCATTGCAATAATTGCTGACCGTTTTTTTCGGTATTATTAACGATTTCTTCATATATTTGTAATTACTTTTTAACCGGCCTCCATAGAATCTTTGAAATCATCATCCTCCGCCTTACTAGCTGAGTTGAACTGAACTAGTTTTCTCAAAATATCCGTATTGCTACAATTAATGCCGATTGACAAGATTGTTGATAAGAGATGTTGCTTGCCAAATATCTTAAAAAACATTTAATCTAGAACTAATATTTCTGAGTTTAGTTGGTCTCAAAATATCTGGAAATCGAATATTTTCCAGGTGATCTCTCTCAAAGGCCTCAATTTGAGCTTTTCTTTCTCTTCATCTGTCTCCCTATGGGTTTCCCTAGCCCTTTTGTCTACCTCTCTTGCCCTTTCGCCAGCTCTATTTTTTCTTTCCATTTCCCGTACAAAACTTTCGAAGGTAGATATCCCTTTACTACGGCCTGGGTGCGAGCAATCACTCTTACAGTCAGTTGGTTTGTGTGAGTCCGGACGTTGGGGATTTTTACGCCGACATGGCATTATTTCTCTTCAAAAATATGATGAAAAGCTTACCGAAATACAAGAATAAACAATATTTGTCTGTAATATCACTTATACTAGGATGGATGAATAATAGACTATCTATCAACAAGTGAAATGACATCATTTTTAAACAATTCTGAAAAAGACTTATGCCGGCTTTACCTTTCACTCAGACTATCCGTCTTGACTTTTTCTCCAATTAGCCATGGCTCTTAACCTTTTCATCACAGTGCAATAACTTGATTTTATTTCGAAAAGCAACGGAAACGTGGTTTCGCGATATCAAGTATCTTCGGAAACGCGTGTTTGATTCACTACCGGTTTCCCGATGGTGCCGCTAGTCTGTATTTGCCACCAGTGTAAGTCCTCTGGCACTAACGGTGAACGTGGCACAGCCCCACCAGTGCCACTACTGATGGCACTAGGGTATGGTACCACCGTCAAGACGAGCCACGGGCTCTACGACTCTGCCCTCGTTGGTATTAGTGCTGTGGGCTTGCCACAGCTATAACCGGTAGGTAGACAACGAGTATACTTTCCTTAGGGCTTATGTGCCACGGTATCAAGCCCAAAATTCTTCTTTGAAAAATCTTACTTTTCCTTCAGGAAAGCAATTTTGCATTATACATGACTCTTTTCCTATACCAAAACACTTTATACATTCACCCATTTCAAACTCGTTTTCTGTAGACTAGTCAAAAAGAAGTCAAGAGCAGAAAGAATAACAAAGCTTACTATTCTGATCAAAATCACAAAACAAATTAATTAACTCAAATCAAACAAAATACTTCGCGACTCGCCTCCGCGCGGAGAACGCAAACTCTGACCAAAGGTAATGAATGGCCCCTTCAAATTGAAGTAGAAAATTTATCCTCGGCTTTTCAAGCTATTAAATAAAAAAAACAAGTTTTTTAAACTGAAAGTAAGGAGCGACATTAAAACTTAAAACGAACAGAAATTATTCCGTATATGAAAGGGGCTGTCCCCTCCTCAACGCCTCGCTCTTTACGCTAAAGTTTTTTATTGTTTTAAAAAATAAAGTTGTGAGACAGAGTCAAACTTTAGCGTAAAGAGCGAGGCGTTGAGGAGGGGACAGCCCC
>JAQQPU010004178.1:30145-41665 GCA_029168905.1 Artemia sp. Kazakhstan ARC1039 | reverse complement strand
AATAAAGAAAAGAGAATCAAATATACACAAGCCTGCCGCTTGCCGAGTGCCGGGGCCCGGGCGAAGTCAGCGTTCATAGTAATTGCCTTTAAATACTGCCGCAAACATTAAGTATATTTTACAGAAGCTTTAATAGTACAATAAGGAGTATTGCACAAATCGCTCAGGCAATTTACTAGACAATTGCGGTTCCTGTTTTAATATGTTTTCACGCATCTATAGCCATAAATTGACAAATTATATAGTTACTCTCTTTTAAAAAGTTTTAGAAGCTGAAAACCCATAATTGGTATGTATTTGTGGCTTCATGAAAGTAAATAAGAATTAAAGTATGTCCAGAAAAATTAGAAGATACAAATTTTAAGTTTCCCTCCTAATCAGAGCGCAACATATAACAAATTTAATGGTTAAATAAGGGTTTTACTTAACAAAAATTAATGGAGTTAACCACATAGTTAAAAAATCTTGTTCAGAGATAATATTTTTAAAGTTAGACATATTTACTTTTTACACAATAGCTCTTGTAAAATTAGAAGGTTTTATTTGTAATATAGTTATTATTAGCTACATATTGATTTCAACGGTACTCATCAAAGGCCTTATTTTCAATACTAAGTTTTAGACATTCGCTTTAGTAAAATTGCATTGTTACACTCAATTTAACATCTTTAACGGTATCACGTTTACCGATTCAATTTCAAACTAAATTAACAAAACGAAAAATTAAAAATTAACGGACTAAATTAAAAATTGTAACGGTATGTACCGACATCTCAATCTTGATGAGGGTTCCAATCTAAGGGTTGTACCGACTCAAAGCAATAAGACAGAATGTTTATTTTTTTCTGAAAAGAAGTAGGTAAAAATGTCCAGCAAACCCGTCAACTTTACCATCAACCCTAAATATATTTGGTGGTAAGATCAAGCGATGGTCTGCCAGTGAGTAAATGGAACGGGTCCCCAGATATTTAAAAAAAAATAGTACTAGTTACTATTATACAAAATTCACCGCACCACTTAGAGGCTGACGATCACGTACAGAATATAACCAGTGTCCAAATTTCCTTACTATTCGATTGTGTTTCTTGACTTAAGGGCCCAACACACGTAAATTTTTTTGGGTGCCAATTTCAGCAGATCAGCGGGCAAACGATAGCAGTACAAAAACAATGCCCTTTGCACGAGATTTTCAAAACTAAACATCATGGACACCATTAGTCAAATACAGGTTATCAATAGTTGTATAATTGATCACAACTTATCACTTAGTTCTTTTATTATTAAAATTTTAATTCTATTTAAATATTAATTTAATTCGAAACTTCTTAATTAAATTCCAACTTCTTTCATTCTTAAATTATGAAGTTCTTGTATTATTAAATATTTAATTATTATTATTATTTAGTTTTTTTTTTATTTTCCTGCTGAATAGAAGGAAACGATTGAGGATTTCTTTCTTTGACGATCACGATGAAATTCAGCGCCGTTTTGTCAATCGGCATTGAAAACTAGAAAATTTTTCAAGCTCAAATCGGCGCAGAAAAAAACTACATGTATCCAGCCCTTTAGGTTAGAATTGGATACACGAACGGTTTCCCCAAAGAGGTATTAACAGCTCATATGGAATACCTACAAACATGATAATCCTAAGGTAATCCCCCCTTTCTTCTTCCCTAATACTGTTTAGTACATTAAAATACTATCTCACATTACGTCCCTTCATCTACCTATAATAAACATATTATGGGGTATATGTCTGTAGCTCTAAAAAAAATCTCTCATTGGAAACATGTTTATTCCTATATACATCTAAATACACAAAAGATGTAAGACAAACTAACAAACCAAGCTACTTCAGTAAGTAGAGCATCACTATTCAGACTCCCAATATCAAGGTTGGGGGAAAAGGCATATCCAGGATTTCGTTCGGGGAGGGGGGGGTGCAATAAAAATCTTTAAAAGAGGCATCGGAAATTTGTTTATATGCATTTTGTTACGTTTTTAAGAGTAAAAAAAAAAATCAGGGGCGAAGGGTTAAAACCCCATAGCACCCTCCCTGGATAAGGTGTTGGTCGGGTGTCTTTTAGCCGTTAGTAAAAATAAACATTGAGAATAAATTGTTTTTTTAGTAAAAGCTCTATTTGTTGAATAAAAACACATATTTAACTATTTTATGCAGGTATATGTATGAAGAATCTGATTAAAGATGTGGAGGTAGGGATACTTTTTTTTTTTTAAAAAACAATATTATTAACTTAAATCATAGTTAAAACCATAAATGAGTTACGCTGCTTGTTTTTTACTACTCATTTGAGCGCTTTAGAATTAAACTTACTTGAGTTCATTAGTGAACGGTAAGGACATTTATCTGAAAAACGGGCGAGCTAACAGATTATGGAGTCTATAAACTCTATAGACTATGGCAGTACTATATACCCATATGGTGATTCTACCCATCTAACCTGCTTGTAAACACAAAAAAAAACCAAACTCACTAGAGCTTAGGAAGCGCTGTGTACATTTGTCTAAAAAACGGTGTAAGCTAAGGACTTTAGGATCATGCGAGACACAGCAGTAAAGACCTCCATTGTCGTAATAGGTTCAGTCTTGATTGATCAAATACTGAATGACGATGGATATCATTTGAGTTTCTAAGGGAGCGATAGACGAATTATCTAAAAATAAAAAAATTCGGAAGCTCGCGGAACAGGGCATTTTCGTATTCCATTTTGCTAATATAGAATTAATAGATTGGTAAAAAAGGACTTACTATACCTTTTCAGTTATTGGTACAGCATACACTAAAAAAACCAATGACCTAGAAATGGTTGAGGTATTGGCAGATTAATATTCATAAATACGTTAGTGTTTGCTAGTCAATGGATTGAAGTCAAGGTCAAGCTGTCTCAGAAAATAATAAATCGGGCGATTTGCAGCGTTTACATTTTTCTTTTGTCGTAGTGATTGTCGTGATAATGTTTGAACCTCGTTCGATTATTGTTCAACTTCGTTAGTTCTGTAATGTTCACTTTCCCGCTTTCGATTTCTTTTGAGGTTCTTCTACTTAAAAGGTAATTCATTTTTACTTAGTTATTTAAAAAGCGAAAGTATCACCTTTCCTTGAAGCTTGAGCATGAAGCAAAAAAAAAAACTATTCTAATTTAAAATAACTTTAAGAAACTAATATTAAACACATCACGAACAAGGTGTGAAAGCGTAGAAATCAAACGGTTCATGGTAGCGTGGTAAATGCCCAAAATTACATAACTCTACAATCAACCTTCAGGTAAGTATCATAAGGTGTGTGGGGGAGGGGGCTAGAAATTAAATCTTTCATCACTCTTCATTTAGGAAAAGCCTGAACAAGGAGGCTGTGGGGTGATACCTTCCTGGGAGGATGATAAGAGGGAGGCTTTGAATAGATTGGAATGGAAGAGGAGCGTGCGTATCTGTGTTAGCCTTAGGCGGCTTGGTGCTGCGGTGAGTTGTTATTAGTAGTAGTAGTCGTTTATTAAAGTGAACTGATTTACTTTGCATGTCATAAAATATATACAGTGATGTGTAAATTAGCATCAGCTATCATGAAAGGGGCGGTGGGTCATTTTCTAAGTGGGGAATTGATGCCTTGAAGACTGTATCTTAATGCCAAAATATTCCAGATCCCAACAATCCTTAGATAGATCTAGAATGAGTTTTTGGGAATGGATAGGGGGAGGTGGAAATTGATAGGCAATTTCTCTTGATTCTTGGGAGTATATTGGTCTACAACTTTATTATTAATGCTCCAGAGGGGTGGGTGGTCAATAGTCCCCTCCCATCGCGACGACTTTTTTTCTATGTAGTATAAAATATTAATTCCCATGTGCAATGGCACAGAAGTGGAAAAGGCGAGGCGGGACAACATGAGTCTCATCAGGAGATTTCTTGGGAGGGAGAGGTGCTGGGAAGTAGGCCCTACTTCAAGGAATTTTATTTTAATTTGATTTTAAATGTTAATATTTTTCTTTTCCTATTTATATACACTGATTCAATGTGTTTAAACATATGCACACATTTTACTTAAACATCAGCGTTGTAGAGGTCATCACCCTATTGTAGAGGTCAAGAAGGCCTTAGCCACGTAGAAGATGAAAAGTCACGTAAAATTTCTATGTATATAATTAATAATATACCCAGTGGCGTACTCTCATCAAATCCTAGGGGGGGGCATAGTCGTAGCCAGTTGTCCCAAGTCAAGTAAAAATAACAGTGAACAATGAGCCATTTAGTAGACTACCATGAAGCCAAAGATATTCTAAAGAAAACTGATCTGTTTCTGTGAATGCTTGAATTATGTATGTCTATCTTTGTTTTGACAAGATTTTTGAAGACGCTAAAATTCAGCTGGGGGGGAAGGGAATTGGGCTCTGGGGGTAAATTTCTTTTAAGTCCTTGACAATTTTAAGCATGGCTTTCATGTCATACCTCCTCAATTCATACTTCCCTGACTTTCCTTCTATTGTCGTATGATAGTAGAATAGGCATTTAAGGTTCCAACGCACAGATAGGAAACTAACATGGGATTTCTAACGCATCCCTATCCCTTTTTCCATAGGTTTCCAAGCGCCTTCCCTGACAAGATTCCCAAAACAACCCTGGCAAGATTCCAGGAATTCTAGGTGTTTTACTATGAGCAATTGGAGTGCGGTTGGTATAATACACAAGGAGCAATAATAAGGGTTACTAGCCCATCTTATCTAATATACAGAGCACATCTAGCGACACACCCTTGTTTAAATGGTCAGATAAGAAAATAGCATGGGATTCCGGTGACACAGATAGGAAAATTAGCATGGGAGTTTAAACGCACAGATAGTAAAATTAACATGTGATTTCAAACGCACAGATAGGAAATGTAACATGGCATTCCTATGACACTCCCCAGGTGTTCCATTATTTCCCCTAGCAACCACCATTTTTCTCGTTTCGTAACCATTTTTGGCATTTCTATTATTTCCTGAAAGATGTCCAGGTTTCCAGGTGTTCAATTATTTCTTCAGTATTAAAAAAGAGTTCAGCGTGTCAACATTAAAATGGATGCTTATACATTATTGGATATTGGAAGTGTTAGCGAGATGGGACCTAGAGTGCCAAAGGTAGCAGTGGAATTAACAAGGGCTTACCGACTAACCCTAGAATAGGACAAGATGTATGCTGGGTAACTTATATCATTAAGCAAATTCAAGTCGGAAGAACAATTATGCTTTGCGGCTAAAGTTGATATAGTGCATATACAGAGACTGCAAGAACGATTGCGTTAGCGAAATATCTTAAAGAGAACAATCTATTAGAAACGGTTTGTTACTAACCATATTTTCTATTTAGTAGTGAGAGTGTTAAAATCGATGGATTTGAGAACCAGACAATGTTACAAAATCTAGTAAAATTAGAAAAGTGGCTAATTTTACAAATTAATTTTCTAAGATTATCTCTTCAATGGAAGCTTCTCGAGAAATACTTAACAATATAATGGGAACTGATACCCCATCTTTGGATTATGAAACTTTGTCGTCGTGGCCCCAAGGCAATTTATACATATATTAATTGAGACAAAACAAAATGATATTTCACATCTGTTGGAAGATTGCCCAGAGTTTCAATTACTCCTCCCATTTCTCTAGTTACCCAATAAGTTAACACTGTTAGCAAAGAACATTCATTTTCTTTTTGGAAGTGAGACAGTCAACATCGAAAAATGTTTTACACATGTCCATTATGCTTGTATACATTGGGCAGCTGGTCATCCTGTGAGAATTGTATTTTTGCTGATGACTATAATGAAAAGTGTAGATTATGCAGTCCATCTAAATTGCATAAAAGATATGCTGTGCAAATCAAAGACTGTAATTCCTGTTTTGAAGATATTTGTGACTCTCTTACTAGACGATTCTTATACTCCAATTGTCACTATGATAAATGTGATCAATGGGAAAATACTTACCCTGGCATTATTGCAAAAAACCCTAAACGTGAGTTCAGTTTATTTTTAACCCTTAACTGGTAGGGTGGGGTATTTTTGACCCCAAGGACCCTTTGAGAGTGTATTCCTCCTATGCCGTTAGGAGCAAAGCGCTGTTTTCTCGTGTATTCTCCGGAAACTTGATGGTGTCGAAGCATACAATCAGTCGAGTAGCTGGCACCAAAGGCAGAGGAGGTAAGAGGGGTCTGGGGTCATTTTGACCCCACCCTACCATTAACGTTACAAAAAAAGGAAAATGAAGATTTGGTTTTTTGAAGAAATATGATATTTGTTGCTAGTATTACAAGTTTCTGTCATTGCCAAGAATGACTTAATTGTTTTTTCGTAAATTCTAGTTGGATTTCACTTTTTAATTTCTCTGTTTCGGCCTTTTTCACCTTTTTTTCCGGATTTCAGTGTCGAAAAGTTATTCATATGGAAAACTTTAACATTTTCTTTTGCCCTTAGAGAAAGAATGGATACCCAGGCTAAGAAGCGCCTTACAGAGGAAGATATCATTCAGATACTTGAAGAGGATGACGATTTATCAAGTGGAACCGACACCCAGAACGACGATGACTACAGACCATCGAATGACGAGCAGGAAAACCTTGTTCCAGATGAAATTTCATCATCAGAAGAAAGCGCAGAAGAATCCAATGAAGCTACCGCTCCTTCAAGTCAATTCGGAGAACAGCCATCACCAGCTCCAGGTCAGCCAGACTTCGATGATGTGCCTCTTTCTCAAAGAACCAAAAGATGGACCCGCAAGAATGTGCTACTAGGACGTGACAGAACAACAAAGTGGTCAAAAAGTGCACCACCCCCGAGCCGAACCAGAGCTATAAACATCGTGACTGAACGAGCTGGCCCCAAAGGACCAGCACGAACAGGTCAACCTTTGCAACCAGAAACTGCTTGGGGTTTTCTTTTCCCTGAAAATATTATTGATGCAGTGGTGGAGCATACCAACAGAAAAATGTATCTCTGTCGTGCGAATTTTGCAGCCGATCTACTGGATAAGCAGACATTTACGAAGCCAATTGATCAGGTAGAACTTCGGGAATTTTTTTGTCTCTTATACCTTGCCCGAGTTTTCAAGTCAGGAAACGAAGATGCTACTGTCCTGTTTGCCAGCGATGGGAATGGGAGAGATATTTTTCGAGCGACCATGAGCCTAAAAAGGTTCCTCTACATTGAGGCCTGCCTTCGCTTTGACGATTCATCGACCCGTCTAGCAAGAGGAACGCCGCTTGCACCGATATTCGATATTTACGAGCAGTTTGTTGGAAACTGCAGCAAACTTTACTCTCCTTCAGACATCGTCACTATCGATGAGATGCTTATCGGGTTTAGAGGCAGATGTCATTTTCGTATGTACATTCCTACAAAACCCAAGAAATACGGCATCAAAATGCAGTGCCTAGCAGACGCCCGTACTTTCTATCTCTGCGATGCGTTCACTTACTGTGGGAAGGAGACAAAGTTGCTTGGACCCGAGCATCTTTCGGTACCAACTAGGACAGCCCTTACTTTGACGAGGAACATCTCTGGCTCAGGCAGAAATATCACGGCCGACAATTGGTACAGTTCCGTTTAGCTCGTGGACGAGCTTCTAAAACAGAAGCTGACCTATGTAGGGACTTAAAGAAAAACAAGGGTGAAATACCTGAAAGCTTCCTGCCAAACAAAACTCGCCAGGAAGGGAGTTCACTCTTTGGCTTGAAAAGTGATAAAACAGTGGTTTAATATGTGCCAAAGACAAGCAAGGCCGTCGTGTTGATATCATCGATGCGTCACACTCCTAAAGTCGACGAATACACGGGAAAACCGGAAATTATTGAATTTTACAACTCAACAAAGAGTGGAGTTGACCGTTTGGACCAGAAATGCGCGAACTTTACCATAGGCCGTAGAATACGCCGTTGGCCAATGGCAGTGTTTTTTGCTCTATTAGACGTTGCTGATGTGAACGTTTCTGTGCTTGTAAATAAAACTAGCAATCAAGAGAAGAGCATTTCCCGCCGTGAGGTCCTCATAAGGTTAGGTATGGCTTTGATCCGACCATTTTGCACCATCAGATCTTCAAACAAAGTTCTGCTACGAGAACTTCGTCGACTTACATGCCAGGTTGCTGGGATTCCCTTTGCAGAAAGCCAGAACACTGGAGAGCAACATTCTGCAGCCAAACGAGCTCGATGTGGTATCTGTCCCAAGGAAAAGGACCGCATGACTACCCTATGGTGTGTCATCTGTAAAAATAGTGTCTGTAAGGAACATGCGGTGACTGTTTGCTCAATCTGCATCTAGAAACAAACTTTTTATTGGTTTCAATGGTAGTTATGTCAATATATTTGAAAATAAAAGCTCATGTTTCCATCTAAACATTTTATTAACTGGTACCCTTCAGAAGATTGGGGTTATTTTGACCCCACCCTACCATGAGTGTTATAAAAACACCCTACCAGTTAAGGGTTAAGAGAATGGTATCGCCGCGGCTTTAAATTGTTTTGTAAAGAAGAAGCTGGTCTACGTTTCAATTACTGGAATAATAAAAGAGTCTGGCTTTTACGACATCGCTGTGAAGATACTGGTTACTATGATTACAAACCTACAGACTTTTGTTTGGCTGTTGCAGAAAGTGATTCTTCATATAAGATTTCAGCGTGTGACATTGCTTCAAATAAGCAAACTCGAACATATGAATTTTATAACATGAATCAGAATAGTATTATGGACTTTATAAAGATATTTAACAAAAATTAAGTTACATTGTATTGTAGAAATTATGACCCTGACTTTGCATGCCAAGATGAATACAAGTTAAATCCTGACGAGCTGCTGCCACTTATTGTTTCTGATGATTACATATACGTAGAAGAAGAAATCTAAAGAAAACAGTGTTCTGTGCATACAAATTTTGTTAATAAACAAATTTACATACATTTTCAAAGCATTTCGCTCTTAGGGCACCAAAATTTATATTGTATAGGCAGGAAAGAGTATTTTTAACTAGAAAGTCGTTCAATCGAGGATTGTCAACGTAAATCTTGAGGAATTGACTATAAGTATGTCGGCAACATCGGAAAACAATATATAATAGTAAAAGTAAACCACAGCTTTTGGTTGACAAATCTTGTTCCCCCTTCAAATTTTGAATAATAGATTTTCCACTCTGCTCAAGAAGATTTTTAATCTGAGGCGCTTAGAATGTATGTGGTAGGCATAGAGGATAAAAAATTCAATATTGCTTCTTGTTTGAAAGATGCGTAGCCAAGGTCCCGTCTTTACAGTTGATGTACTGCTTTTAACAATGATAAGGGTATTTTCAACATGTTGAATATGCTCCAGGAAATCCGAAGGTATGCAATAAGATTTGTATTTGGACATCTAAGGATCCATATTGAAGACATTGATTATTTGGTCCGTGTTCATGATGCTAAGTCTAATAGAACACTACTATAAGGAGTAATTTCCCAATAGGTTTTGAAATTGATTTAGTGAGAATAATGCAATAATTTCCTCCAATGGCTCGCCAAAGGTACACTCTAAACGCACAGTACCCGTTCGGACAATACTCATATCTTGAGGACCGGACAAATCCAGTAATATGATATCATGAGTTTTCACCAACATTTCTTCAGTTATATCATTTTCGAATGATTGTGAATCTCGATATAGGGATTGCATTGTCAATTCATATAGGGTCCTGTTTGATTTATCAAAAAGATAAATTGTAGAGTAAAATTTCATTTACTTTACATGCAAGAAATGAAAGTCCAAACCTCTCAAATTTATGAGGGGAATTTGACCATGATCCTACGGCGCTAGCACTTTTTACAAAAGCCAATGGAAGTTTTGAAGGAATTTTGCCATTGATAAATGATGAATCGGTATAGGTATTCGTACCCATAGCAAAAGGGCGTTGATTCGTGATTGTATGAGGAATGAGCAATTTAATATTATTTCCAGAAGCTCTTAAGTTTTCAATCGCCAAGGCAACGGAACTCAAAACTTGCTGTTTTCATACATGAAGTACTGCCGAGGTGAGAGGGACTGTTACATTGGGTGCAGTGCAAAGTACTTCTTACAAAATAAAATTGGACGGTGCAAGTTGTAGCTTTATATAAATCTTAACATTGGTAGGCAACCATTGAGGTATATTAAATACCTTATGATTTACTTTACCAACTAAATGCAAATCTTTATTTGTCACATCTCTAATAATATTGCTAGTGTCAGTGTCCGTTCTATATTCATATCTAATACCTATACCTCTCAAGAGCTTATAAGAAATTGGAGTCATCAAAACAAATTGTATATAACTTGCATAATTTGAAAGATTAATGCTTGTGCTAACCAATGTTCCATTTATATAGACACTAATTTGTCTAAACAAAGTGTGTCGTACACAATTTTTATAGGATAACCCATAACCCTTCGGCTGCACTTGGTTTTTCATTGTTAGATTTTTGAACAATGACATGTAAATATATAAATGTGGAACTCGAATCTACGAAATAATCTTGAATGGAATAAATTTGAAAATAGATATTTTCGGAGAACGATTGTTGCGGATAAAATTGTTCATAGTATTTGTGTTTTACACAGACATCGACATTTTCTTCGTTGAAAAGATTTAGAGATGAGTTGACTGAAGGACGAGATTCTTTAATTGGTAGATACGCCATTTTCTAGGAAAAGGAATCCTTTTTCGATCTTTTTACTTTCTTTTTTGATACTTCACGCTTCCGAGAATTTTCATTCAAGAAATTTCAGAAATTTCATTCAAGAAATAATGAAAAGAATTGTAAGTAAGTAGCAAACTCATTCTTGAATTCACCTCTTGGATACACAATACAGAAATTTTATTCAAGAAATAACGAAAAAAATTGTAAGCAAGTAACCAAGTGTTTCTTGAATTCACCTCTTGGATACACAATGCGGAAATTTCAATCTAGAAACTATGAAAAAATTGTAAGTAAGTAACAAACTCTTTCCTGAATTCACCTCTTGGATGTAAAATACAGAAATTTTATTCAAGAAGTTATGAAAAAATTGTAAGTAAGTAAGTAACAAACTCGTTCTTGAATTCGCATCTTGGATATACAATACAGACTTTTCACTCGAGAAATTATAAAAAATTGTAAGTAAGTAAGTAACAAACTCTTTCTTGAATTCACCTCTTGAATACACAATATAGAAATTTTATTCAAGGAATTACGAAAAAATTGTAAGTAAGTAACAAACTCCTTCTTGAATTCACCCCTTGGAATTTCACTCGAGAAAATATGAAAAAATTGTAAGTAAGTAACGAACTGTTTCTTGAATTCACTTCTTGGATACACAATACAGAAAATTCATTCAAGAAATTATGCAAAAATTGTAAGTAAGTAGCAAACTCTTTCTTGAATTCACCTCTTGGATACACAATACAGAAATTTTATTCAAGAAATAACGAAAAAATTGTAAAAAAACCAAGTGTTTCTTGAATTCGCCCCTTGGATACACAATACAGAAAT
>JAQQPU010004178.1:0-12221 GCA_029168905.1 Artemia sp. Kazakhstan ARC1039 | reverse complement strand
ATCAGCGTGTGTGAAAACCTCAGAAAACTCACTTTAAACTATTTTCTGGGCATGTTCGGCATTTTTCCCATTTTCCCCCGCATTTCCCCCTTTTCCCCTGTTTTTCGGGTACTCGCCCCACTCGGATTTATGGGGGCTTTTAGTATGTTGTACAGAATTTTTTTCTGATCATTTTGGTACCATTTTCGTTTATATTGCAATTTTGTCCCGGTTCGACACTTTTTTGAGCTAAAAGTCCTGGACTATTCAGAGTAATGTAATCCATAGCGTGGTTTAGATTGCTTATACGATATTTAAAGTGTTGTTTTTAGGGTTTAGGGGGGGGGCAGGTACCTAGGTTAGGTTACGCGTTTAATGCATGCAATGCTTTACCCCCCCCCCCCCCCCCTAATGTGCAAATGTATAGCCCAAATTTGTTTATAAACTATTTAATAGTGTATATTCTTATAAAATAAAATAGGATGAATATATAATAGTTACTATTATATATTCATCCTATTTTATTTTATAAGAATTAACCACACTTGACTTTTTGGAAATGCCCATATAATGGGAAAGTACCTGACCCCCTTCCCCAAACAAGTGTCTTCGTATGCATCAGACGAGGATTTTATTTTTACCCACAGTTTGTATTCTTGATCGTTCGCCTGTCATGAATCACCTATGTAAATTATACTTGTAGCCAAATCCTTTTTCATCTTAAGTGTTTGTGTGTTTTGTTTGCGGTGTTATTTTCAACACTTAAAGTGAATTTCTATTGAAATTTAATTTATTAAAAGAATAGTTACGTAAAAGATAGTAAACAAAATTGCACTTTTCAATAAATAGTACATTCAAGTAGTAAACGCAACTCAATTTTGAAAGAATACTCCGTGTGTTCTAAGGCAGTTTATCGGTGGTGCAGCGGTAAAGAGGAATTTGTGTGGACCGATTGGACTGAATGTCTTGATCCTGTGTCCTTTTAAATAAAAAAAACAAGTTTTTTTAACTGAAAGTAAGGAGCGACATTATAAATGTAAATGTAAATGTCTGTATACTTCCCAATAACCAATACAATATGTAAACAATGGGCAAAGTTCATAACTTGCAGCCCTTCCCCTAGGAACTGTGGGGGATTAAGTCATCCTAAAAGACATATTTATTAGATTTTGGACTATGCTAAACAAAATGGCTATCTCAAAATTTTAATTGGGTGACTTCGGGAAAAAAATGAGCGTGGGAGGGGCCAAGTTGCCCTCCAATTTTTCGGTCACTTAAAAAGGGCACTAGAACTTTTATTTTCCGTTCAAATGAGACCTCTTATGATATTCTAGGACTAATGAATCAATACGATCACCCCTGAGGAAATCAAAAAATAAAAAAAATAAAAAAAAAAATAAACACGCATCCGTGATCTTTCTTCTGACAAAAAATACAAAATTCCACATTTTTGCAGATAGATTTGGTTCTCTGGTACGTTGAATCTGATGGTGTGATTGTCATTAAAGTTCTATTACTTTTAGGGGGTGTTTCCCCCTTTTTTCGAAAATAAGTCAAATTTTCTCAGGCGCGTAACTTTTAATCGGTGAGACTAAACTTGATGAAACTTATATATTTGAAATCAGCATAAAAATCTGATTCATATGATGTATCTATTGGTATCAAAATTCCGTTTTTTAGAGTTTCGGTTACTATTGAGCCGGGTCGCTCCTTAATTACAGTTCGTTACCAAGAACTGTTTGATACTCAAGTGGAAGCGCTAGTCTTGTCAGAGCGGCCGAGGTTTCAAGTCCCGGCTCTACAGGATACCATTCAGTGTAGTGAGGACTCCGGCTAACGCCAAATTTTGCAGTAATTTTATATTACTCTCGTACTGGTTCTACACCAAATTTTGCAGTAATTTTATATTACTCTCGTATTGATTTTATACCAAATTTTGCAGTGATTTTATTTTACTCTCGCACTGGTTCTATACCAAATTTTGCAGTAATTTTATGTTACTGTCGTATTGGTTCTATACCAAATTTTGCAGTAATTTTATATTACTTTCGCATTGGTTCTATACCAAATTTTGCAGTAATTTCATATTAAACTCGCATTGGTTTTATACCAAATTTTGCAGTAATTTTTTATTACTCTCGCATTGGTTCTATACCAGATTTTGCAGTAATTTTATATTACTCTCGCATTGGTTCTATACCAAATTTTGCAGTAATTTTATATTACTCTCGCATTCTATACCAAATTTTGCAGTAATTTTATATTACTCTCGCATTGGTTCAATACCAAATTTTACAATAATTTTATATTACTCTCGTATTGGTTAACAGCTGGATGCCAAGGCGACAGGAGCTTACAAGTGACAACAACACTTATCAAACACCCCATAAGTCACTGGAGACCCAAACTTTTCGACGGAGCCACCGAATCAGTGCTAAAGAGGCTTCCAGTACTTCCGTTCATGCAAATCTTCGTGGCTACGACGCCGGGTGGGAGACATCTGCTTTGGCAGAGCCGGAGTAGAAAGATAGCATACATCTACCACTAAAGGCAAAGACAGGAAGTTCAGAGGGAGAAGGAGAAAAGGAGTCAACCCGATCCCAGGATAGCTCAGTCGATACTGCCTTTGGGATAGATCAACGCGCCACTATGGACCAAGAGGCAATTGTAGCCCTGCTACAACAGACGGTCAGGTTGAGCATGGAAGTGATGAGTGACAGTTTTGCTACTTTTGCCACGCACTTTAGTCCCGACGTTCACGCAGGCCAAGCTGCAATTTAGAACACAACCGGAACAGCGGGGACATCGCCTATTTCAATAGCAAAGTTCAGCAATGAGGGAGACATTGACACATACCTCAACACCTTCGAGTGTGCAGCTATTCAAAACCAGTGGGACAAATCGACGTGGGCAGTGAGGCTGTGTGGTTTTTTGACGCGAAAAGCCGCCGAGGCTACTTCGATGCTCCCATCATATCAAATTTGCGACTATGATGAGGTCAAACGGGCAATTCTTCGTAGTTTTGGGGTCACATCGGAAGCCTACCGAGTTCGTTTCCGCTCCGAATAGAAAGAAGCAGATAAGTCTTTCATCGACTATGGGAGGACGCTGGAGCGACTATCTGTCGAATGGTTTGAGTGCAAGAACTACATAACAGAGGCAGATCCTGAGATTCTTAGATAGAAAATAGACGACATTCCGCAACTGATTGTGGTAAAACAATTTATAGGTTCTATAAAAAATCATCAACTACGCATACGTCTCAATGAACTCGACCAGGCCCCTTTGGAGGAAGTCTGCAGATTAATGGATAAGTTTTTGTGTCAAAAGAAGAGACGAAAACCTAGACTCAAAGAATTTGCCACGGAAAGAAAACAGATCTCGAGAAACTCAAAATCACGAAGAAAAGCCTAAGACAGAGAAGAAAGATAAACTGAATACAGCCGCTAGCCCCTCCCCGTCACAGAAGAATTATCAAAGGTATTATAACTGCGGGAAAAGAGGGCATAGGGGCAAGGACTACCGACAGCCAAGGAAACTAACTCTTCAAGCTCAAAGTCCTAGTACAATATAAGATACAAGGGAACGTTTCTATTTTGTAGGCGAAATTGAAGGGCGACCAGCAACTTTCTTGGTCGGCAGTGGCATCACCCTATGTATCATGCATAAGAGGTATATGCCGGACAACAACTTCCCTTCAAAGACGACAGAAGTTTGCTGCGTCCATGGGGACTGGAAATCGTGTCCTGTTAAAGACGTTCACATCCAGGTAGGAAGGAAAGGTGAAGGTTTTAGTGACTGCGTACCCGTTGCTGTCTCAAGCGAATTACCTGTGGACGTGATTCTATGGACATCATTCCCTCGTTTTAATGAACTTTGCAGTAAGCACTTTGGAAAGAAAAAGCCTAATATTAGAGTTCTTGTCAGCAAAAGAATTACTCACCTGAAGAGCTTAAACAGGAGGAATCCGCACTAAGGATGATTTACTCGCCTCCAAAGCCTAGCATTCCTAATCTACCTGCTCCGAAGAATGGGGGAGTGGATCTTCCATAAAACTATATTTGGACAATAGAGATGAATCCTGGAAACACTGGAAGGCCAGACAGACGGAAAAAGAGTCGAAAGGAGAAGCGCATAGAGCGTGATTTGCACAAGCCTATTTCGTTGGGTACAGCTCAGGAGATTAGTCCGGATCAGCTGAGTGGGGATGAGCTCAAACGACTACAGGAGAATGACAAAAGCTTGGTAAGTTGTTTCAAGCAAGCCCCGCTACGGGAATACTATGAGATCCTTGATGGGGGGCTGTATAGGAAGAGTACTTCGTCAGTGGACGAGGAGGTATTGCAACTTGTTGGCTAGCCCACGACTCGCTGTTAAATGGACATACTGGTAACAAGAGGACTCGGGATCGGATTTTCCATCGTTTCTTCTGGCCAAAAGTAAGACGAGATGTCTGAAAATATATTAAAACGTGTAAACCGTGTCAACTCACCGCTAGGCTGAAAGCGAAGGAGAAGGTACCACTGATTTCCGTACCCATAGGGGAATGTCCCTTCTATCGCGTGGCTATCGACATTGATGGGCCGTTAACATTATCACGAAATAGTCATCGGTTTCTGCTTGTAATTTCGGATTATGCCACAAGATATTCGGAAGCCTTACCTTTATGAACAACAAATGCAAGAAAGATTGCGGAGGTTCTCGAACAATTCTTTTGCCGAGTTGGAGTTCCTTTTGAGATTTTGACCGGCCAAGGATCAAACTGTCTGTCCAAAAGTTTGAGGGAAGCTTAAAAAATGCTTGGTGTAAAGCAATAAATTCTTCTCCGTATCATCCTCAGACCGATGGGCGGGTAGAAAGACTCGATGGAACCTTAATGCATTTGCTTAAGACACATGTTATGGACAATCCAAAAGAATGGAACCGGTACAACCCATAAATTTTGTTCGCGTATCGCGAAACAGTTCAGTCTTCACTGGGTTTCAGCCCCTTTGAACTCCTGTATGGTATACGACCAAGAGGACCACTGGATATCACCAAAGAACATGGGGAGGCAGCACCAATGGCTCTAAAAAAAAATAGACCAGCCGCTGAATTGTTGCAAGTACGCTGTCACATTGAAAAACTGCTGAAAGAAGCTCAACAAAACTGGACAAAAGAAGCGACCCAACAAAAGAAGCTATACAACCGTCGTACAAAGCCTCGTGAACTTCAGGTGGGATATAAAGCTCTAGTGCTTCTACCAGCAGGTGCCCACAAGCTGGAAATTCGTTGGCGAAGCCCCTTTAAAGTCTTGCAGAAAATTGGCAGAGTCAATTACGAAAAAGAGATGCCAGAAGCGAGTAAAAAAATGCAGAGTACTTCACATCAACCTTCTGAGGCGCTCCGAGAAGAGACTGCCAGAAATTTCGATGACAGCCGTTGAAAGCAATCAGAACGTATGTGAACGTATGAACGGTGGTGACAGCTAAGTTTGTTCTGATCTATGTGAATCAGTAAATCACCTGGCCAGAAAGAGAAAGGAAGAGCTGCTAAGTCTACTCCAGGATTTTCGAGAAACTTTCTCAGGGACACCAGAAAGAACAAGGATCGTGAAACATCAGATTGATACAGGTGAGTCACGACATCTGAGGCAGAGGCCAAATCGCATCCCGCAAAGCCGACAGGTCATCATTGAGCAGGAAGTCAACCGCATGCTCGACTTGGACATCATTGAACCATCTTCAAGTCCTTGGTGCTCTCCAGTCGTCATAGTTGAAAAATCAGACGGATCGCTACGTTTCTGTCTTGATTTTCGTGGGCTTAAGAATATATCTCGTTTTGATGCGCATCTTTTACCTCGTATAGACGAGCTACTGGAGAAGGTTGGCAGCAAGAAAATATATAGAATCCTATACTTGGTTAGAGGGTACTTGCAAATCGAACTTGACAAAGCTAGCCGGGAAAAGACGGCATTCCAGACGTCTTCCGGGCTCTATCAGTTTCTGGTCATGCCATTCGGCTTGCATGGTGCTCCCGCGACCTTCCAGCGCCTTAGGGATAAGGTTTTAGAGCCCTGTAAGGCCTTCGCTCGTGCCTATTTGGATAATATTGTCATCTTTAGTGACTCTTGGGAGAAGCACCTACTACATGTTAAAAGAACGCTAGAGAGCATACAAGAAGCAGGGTTGATAATCAACCCTGGAAAGATTAAAATGGCTCAGAACGAGGTTTGTTACCTGGGTCACCGCATTGGAAATGGTAAAAAATCCCCATTGGAAAGCATGGTCAAGGCCGTCCAAGATTCTCTCCTACCTGTGTTTAAGAAGGAAATTTGTTCTTTTATTGGAATGGCAGCATATTAATTTTACTGAAATTGCTGAGCCACTCACTTTTGAAGAAAGGTTCTCCAACCAAGTTGGGGCTGAACGAGATACAGGTTGGTGCATTTGAGAACCTGAAAATAGCACTCATCGAAGCCCCTATTATGACTACACCAGATTTCAATAAGGATTTTATTTTACAGATAGACGCCTCTGACATAGGGGTTGGAGCGGTCCTCACCTAAAGGGATGTTGAGGAGCACCCAATTGCATTCCGTAGTAGGAAACTGGTCCCGGCTGAAAAACGTTACGCGACCGTGGAAAAAAAGCTCTTGCTCCCAATAGGGGAATTGGGAGCTTCGAGAACTGAAGGGACTCCATTTCTTCGTAGAAACGGACCACAACCCTCTTAGGTGGCTTAATGTTGCTCGAAGTTGCAACGCTTGTTTGACTCGTTGATCATTAGCTCTGCAAGAAATTCAGTTTACCATTAATAGCCGACCGGGATCCATGACACAGAATCGTCATTAATAGTAACTGCAACTGCAAATTTTCGTTTTTTTGGGTCATCCTTTAGACACTGTTTTGAATAATTAACTGATTGTGTTGGATAATATATACATTTAAGCATGATATTCCAAAAAACATGGCTCCTTTAAGTTTTTTCGGAGATAAAGTCTTTACGGATGATGTTCTTTTTATTAGTCAGATTAGCCGATATCTTAGTTGTAATTACACAGTAGATTTTTCAAATTCTGGCCTACGTGGAGATCGACCGGGAATGAACCAAATAATAGTTCTTTACAGTCCGAGTTCAGTATCTCGGCAATCGTTTGCGTAATCAGACAAAGACATAAGATGAAAAAGGATTTAACTACAAGTATAATTTACATAGGCAATTCATGACATCCCTCCCTTCCACAAGAGGATGGCAGAGGCATCCTTAACAGCTATCACCACAATATTGCAATATTACCTTGAAAGCGCATCAGCATTTGCGTCATGCTTCTGGCATCTCAATTTCGTAATTGACTCTGCCAATTTTCTGCAATACTTTAAAGGGGCCTCGCCAACGAATTTCCAACTTGTGGTCACCTGCTGGTAGAAGCACTAGAGCTTCATCTCCCACCTGAAGTTCATGAGGCTTTGTATGACGGTCGTATAGCTTCTTTTGTTG
The DNA here is from genome assembly GCA_029168905.1 of Artemia sp. Kazakhstan ARC1039. Classification (NCBI taxonomy): domain Eukaryota; kingdom Metazoa; phylum Arthropoda; class Branchiopoda; order Anostraca; family Artemiidae; genus Artemia; species Artemia sp. Kazakhstan ARC1039. The sequence continues at coordinate 4,763 of JAQQPU010004178.1, read as the reverse complement.
GGTCGCTTCTTTTGTCCAGTTTTGTTGAGCTTCTTTCATCAGTTTTTCAATGTGAGAACGTACTTGCAACAGTTCAGCAGTTGGTCGATTTTGTTTTAGAACCGTTGGTGCTGCCTGACCATGTTCTAGAGGGTATCCAGTGGTCCTCTTGGTCGTCTACCATAAAGGAGTTCAAAGGGGCTGAAACCCAGTGAAGACTGAACTGTTTCGCGATATGCGAACAAAATGTAGGGGATGTACCGGTTCCATTCTCTTGGATTGTCCATAACAAATGTCTTAAGCAAATGCATTAAGGTTCCATCGAGTCTTTCTACCCGCCCATATGTCTGAGGATGATACGGAGAAGAATTTATTGCCTTTACACCAAGCATTTTGTAAACTTCCCTCAAACTTTTGGACAGAAAGTTTGATCCTTGTACGGTCAACATCTCAAAAGGGACTCCAACTCGCCAAAAGAATTGTTCGAGGACCTCCACAATCTTTCTTGCATTGGTCGTTCTTAAAGGTAAGGCTTCCGAATATCTTGTAGTATAATCCGAAATTACCAGCAGAAACCTAAGACTATTTCGTGATATTGTTAAAGACCCAACAATGTTGATAGCCACGCGATAGAAGGGATCTTCCACTATGGGTACGGAAATCAGTGGTACCTTCTCCATCGCTTTCAGCCTAGCGGTGAGCTGACAGAGCTTACACATTTTAATGTATTTTCGGACATATTGTCTTACTTTCTGCCAGAAGAAACGATGCAAAATCCGATCACGAGTCCACTGGTTACCAGTATGTCCATTTAACGGCGAGTCGTGGGCTAGCCTAATGATGAAGGATCTGCAAGACTGTGGCACAACAAGTTGCAATCCCTCCTCGTCCACTGACGAAGTACTCTTCCTATACAGCACCCCATAATGGATCTCATAGTTTTCCCGTAGCGGGGCTTGCTTGAAACAACTTACCAAGCTTTGGTCATTTTCCTGTAGTCGTTTAAGCTCATCCCCAGTCAGCTGATCCGGACTTATATCCTGAGCTGTACCCAACGAAAGAGGTTTGTGCAAATCACGCTCTATGCGCTTCTTCTTTCGACTCTTTTTCCGTTTGTCTGGCCTTCCAGTGTTTCCAGGATCCATCTCTATTGTCCAAATATCGTTTTCTGGAAGATCCACTCCCCCATTCTTCGGAGCAGGTGGATTAGGAAAGCTCGGCACTGGAGGCGAGTAAATTATCCTTGGTACGGATTCCTCCTGTTTAAGTTCTTCAGGTGAGTAATTCTTGTGCTGAAAAGAACTCTAATATTAGGCTTTTTCTTTCCAAAGTGCTGACTGCAAAGTTCATTAAAACGAGGGAATGATGTCCCTAGACTCACGTCCACAGGTAATTCGCTTGAGACAGCAACGGGTACGCAGTCACTAAAACCTTCCCCTTTCCTTCCCACCTGAATGTGAACGTCTTTAACAGGATACGATTTCCAGTCCCCATGGATGCAGAAAACTTCTGTCTTCTTTGAAGGGAAGCTGTTGTCCGGCATACACCTCTTATGCTTGATACATAGGGTGATGCCACTGCCGACCAAGAAAGTTTGTGGTTGCCCTTCAATTTCGCCTTCAAAATAGTAACGTTCCCTTGCATCTTAAATTGGACTAGGACTTTGAGCTAGAAGTATTCGTTTCCTTGGCTGTCGGTAGTCCTTGCCCCTATGCCCTCTGTTCCCGCAGTTATAACACCTTTGATAATTCTTCTGTGACGGGGAGGGACTAGCGGCTGTATTCTGTTTATCTTTCTTCTCTGTCTTAGGCTTTTCTTCGTGATTTTGACTTTCTCGAGATCTATTTTCTTTCCGTGGCAAATTCTTAGAGTCTATTTTTTCGTCTCTTCTGTTGAGACAAAAACGCATCCATTAATCTGCAGACTTCCTCCAAAGGTGGCTGGTCAAGTTCATTGAGACGTATGCGTAGTTGATCATTTTTTATAGAACCTATAAATTGTTCGACCACAATCAGTCGCAGAATGTCGTCTGTTTTCTATCTAAGGATCTCAGGATCTGCTTCTGTTATGTAGTCCTGTCACTCAAACCATTTGACAGATAGTCGCTCCAGCGTCCTCCCATAGTCGATGAAAGACTGATCTGCCTCTTTCTATTCGGAGCGGAAACGAACTCGGTAGGCTTCCGATGTGACCCCAAAACTACGAAGAATTGCCCGTTTGACCTCATCATAGTTGCAAATTTGATATGATGGGAGCATCGAAGTAGCTTCGGCAGCTTTTCACGTCAACAAACCACACAGCCTCACTGCCCACGTCGATTTGTCCCACTGGTTTTGAATAGCTGCACACTCGAAGGTGTTGAGGTATGTATCAATGTCCCCCTCATTGCTGAACTTTGCTATTGTAATAGGCGACATCCCCGCTATTCCGGTTGTATTCTGAATTGCAGCCTGGCCTGCGGGAATGGCGGGACTAAAGTGCGTGGCAAAGTAGCAAAACGGTCATTCATCACTTCCATGCTCAATCTGACCGTCTGTTGTAGCAGGGATACAATTGCCTCTAGGTCCATAGTGGCACGTTGATCTATGCCAACGGCAGTATCGACTGAGTTATCCTGGGATCGGGTTGACTCCTTTTTTCCTTCTTCCTCTGAACTTCCTGTCTTTGCCTTTAGTGGTAGATGTATGCTAGCTTTCAACTCCGGCTCTACCAAAGCAGATGTCTCCCACCCGGCGTCGTAGCCCCTAAGATTGGCAGGAATGGAAGTACTGGAAGACGTACTAGTCTGGGGCTCAACAGTCAGTCGATAATAGCTTTTTGAAGCCTCTTTAGCACTAATTCGGTGTCTCCGTCGAAAAATTTGGGTCTCCAGTGACTTATGGGGTGTTTGATAAGTGTTGTTGTCACTTGTAAACTCCTGTCGCCTTGGCATCCCGCTGTCAACCAATACGAGAGTAATATAAAATTACGGCAAAATTTGGTATAGAACCAATGCGAGAGTAATATAAAATTACTGCAAAATTGGTATAAAACCAATGCTAGAGTTATATTAAATTACTGCAAAATCTGGTATAGAACCAATGCGCTAGGTTGCTTTGCATAAAAAACAGACCGATACAATGTAAGTATAGAGCACTCTTCATATGTTCACATAAGTATCATTTTCCTGCATTTACATTAAACAATTTTGAATGCAGTATTCCAAATACTATAAGATTCTTACACATACATCATTCGTGGTCAAGACAATCTTGACAAAATTAGCCAAGAATTATATTTGAAGTTGTTTAACGAAACGCTCTGTTGGATTTTGGGTTTTGAAATTGAACTTCTAAAGAAGAAGAATTGTTTTGAAAGCCGAATCATAAGTTTAAATTTTGTTTTCTTTTGCTATTTTTGGTTTTGGACGTACTGTATTAATGATTAATACTTAATGACTGAACGCATAATATATTGAAGGAATTGATCTTTTTGCCAGGAATTCTTACCATTTAAACTTTTGTTTCATTCGCTGTGTAAAATTTAAGTTCTTTTCTTTTTTTCTGAGAATTGTATTTGTCATACCACCTTTTATCCTCAAATATTTTCACCGAGCACTCCCCTCACAATTATTACTCTGGCCCCTTCACCCGTGTAATAATTTTAGTGGGCGTAATATTTTAGACTGCAGTTTTAGGATCTTCTTATGGTCTTGCAAAGCTGTTAGTTAGGCAAAAGAAATTTTACTGAAAATATATTTTGCTCAAATTGATTTTTAAAAACGCCAATTTAAACTCAAATTAAACGCCAAGTAAATTTGTTGAAATATCTAGGCCTATCTTTACAACTTCTAATGCTTGAACAATTAGTAACCCTGTATGAAGGCTAATTCTGAGATAGAAACAAAAGAATTTAAAGAAATTGTGGTATGATTTATTTCTTCTTAAGAAAAGTCCCTAAATACAATCTTCTTACAAAAAAAAATGCACCACCCCCTCCTAATGAGGGCAAAATTTAGCTACAGACTATGTACAAGGTCGGGGAATAGTGGATTTAAACGGAAGCGACCCCAAAAATATTATTCATAAGAAAATTTACATTACAGCTTAAAGTATAAATTTGGTTATAAGGCTCATATTGTTTTCTTGTCAAGTTTTATATTATTTTCGGATTTAATTATCACGAACTGTTGGTTAATAATGTCAACCAATGTTAGTGTGACGAAAAAGAATAAGTAACTAATATGATTTGTAGCCTATAGCTATGATGTCTAGGCATTAGATGGGTTGATATAAAAATAAGACTGCAATAAGTACTATATTTGGAATATGGATGGCCGCAGGGTTGGTGGAAGGGTTGGGGGTTAATCGGTGACTATATAGTAGTTATTATGGTCTCCAGTCTTGAACTTTTTATACCGTGCCCGGGCTGTGAGGAATGTTCACGCCGATATTGCAAAAACTGGTTTTGACTTTTTTAGCACCGATTCGTTAATGGAAGCAAAAAAAATATTGTGGAATTTTGTGAACTGCACGAATCACCCAAGTGACCGACAGAAAGCTGCAGATAACTGTCTGGACATGCTTTAAATTGTTGAAAAGTGTGATGAAAAGCCTATACCACTACCAAGTTCGTGCTGTAAGAGCCTGACGAAGCAACAATTATCGCAGGGGAATCAAGTGCTACGCTTACTCGTAAAGCTAACAAACTATGCGTCAAATTTGATAATTACGTCGTGTCGAAGCGCAAACCGCTGCCTTCTTTGTCTCAAGCCCCCACACACTCATCTTGGATACTTGATACTT
>JAQQPU010004177.1:35991-52806 GCA_029168905.1 Artemia sp. Kazakhstan ARC1039 | reverse complement strand
CTTATTTTCGAGTCGGTCAAAAATTTCGGGGGGGGGGGGGGGGGGGGCGTAACCCCGCCCCCCCCCCCCCCCCCCCCTCGCGGGGGGGGGGGGACAAACCGGGTAACCCCCCCCCCCCTGGATACGGCGTTGGCTACAACGATCGAAAAAAAGACAAGAAAGCAAATGATAAAATATTTTCAGGATGCTTTATTTTCTTAGTGCTATTTAAATTTATTCTAATGCATCTTTCCTTAGAAATACTTGTCCCAATGGCTACACTAATGGTACAAATGAGATCAACATGGCTGAACATCATCCCGGTTTATTGTACGGCGAATACTTGCAACTGGACAAAGTACTTAATTCCCAACTGCTACTAAGCAATGTTAATGGACACACTGTGCACGATGAGCATCTATTCATTATTATCCATCAAGGTTTGCTCTTTCTTTTACAAATTTGGTAAAATTTGAGTATTTTCAAAATTCTGCAAATATAGAGAAATTTTATGAGTTGGCTTATTCGACCTAGCTCTATGTACACATCTTGCAAAAGTTGCAAAGCAATAATGTTTTTCATGCTAAGTTTGTACCTCGCTCTGTACTTTTATCATAAAACTTTCTTTTCTATGATTTTTTTTATGCTACAACATAAACATTACAAAAAGAACATTGTCAAAACTAGCCAGTGATAAAAAAAGGGCACTATCCCATTATCCGGCCCTCTCGGCTTAATCACTATAGACTAGGCAATGATAAAACCCGTTTTTCACGTCTTAACTGTTATAGAGCAGGCAATGATAAGGTTTTCATTGCGTATACGATATTAAACTGTGTTTTTTTGGGATTTAGGAGGGGGAAAAGGTAGCTAGGTTAGGCTAGGTTACGTATGTATATGCAATGATTTACCCCCCACCCCCCAGCCCCCTAATGTGCAAATATATAGCCCAAATTTGTTTCTAAAATATTATATATTCATCCTATTTTATTTTATTTCACTAGCATTAAGCAAACTTGACTTTTCAGAGAGGCCTGGATAATGGGATAGTACCAAAAGAAAGTTAGTCAGTTTTCATTAATACACACATTTGTCATCAAATAGTTCGTGGTAACGAACTGTAAGTAAGGAGCGACCCGGCTCAATAGTAACCGAAACTCTAAAAACTGGTACCCATACCCATAGATACATTTTGATACCCATAGATACATCAATAGAATCAGATTTTTATGCTGATTTGAAATATATAAGTTTCATTAAGTTTAATTTTACACATGAAAAGTTACGCGCCTGAGAAAATTTGCCTTATTTTCGAAAAAAGAGGGAAACACTTGCTAAAAGTCATAGAACTTCAATGAAAATCACACCATCGGATTCAGCGTATTAAAAAACCCTACTGCGGAAGTTTCAAGCTCCTATCTGCAAAAATGTGGAATTTTGTATTTTTGTCATAAGAAAGATCACGGATGCGTGTTTATTTTATTTTTTTGGTTTTTGTATTTTTTTATTTCCCCAGGGGTGATCGTATCGATCCAGTAGTCCTAGAATATCGTAAGAGGACTCATTTGAACGGAAATTAAAAGTTCTAGTGGCCTTTTTAAGTGGCCAAAAAATTGGAGGGCAACTTGGCCCCCTCCCACGCTCATTTTTTCCCAAAGTCACCCAATCAAAATTTTGAGACAGCCATTTTGTTCAGCATAGTCAAAAATCTAATAAATATGTCTTTGAGGATGATTTAATCCCACNCCAAAAAATTGGAGGGCAACTTGGCCCCCTCCCACGCTCATTTTTTCCCAAAGTCACCCAATCAAAATTTTGAGACAGCCATTTTGTTCAGCGTAGTCAAAAATCTAATAAATATGTCTTTGAGGATGATTTAATCCCACACAGTTCCCGGGGGAAGGGCTGGAAGTTATGAACTTTGCCCATTGTTTAGGCCTACATATAGTATTGGTTAATGGAAATATAAAGACGTTTCAGGAGGGATTTTTTTCTAATGGGGGAGTGTCGGAGCAGGGGGTTACGGGGGAGGATCCTACCATGGAGGATGTTTCCTCAGGGAAGGGAAATTTCTATGAAGGGGGTGCCAGATTTCCCAGCATTATTTAAAAAACGATCAGAAATTAAATAAAAAAACTAGTTTTTTCAAATGAAAGTAAGGAGCAACATTAAAACTTAAAACAAACAGAAATTATTACGCATATGAGGGGATTCGCCCATTAGTCATTACCTCGCCCTTTTCGCTAAAGTTTTTTTTAGTACTTTCAAAAGAGCTATCTATTCAAATTAACCGGCTTTTGTGATTCAGGGGTTTGTGATTCGAACAAAATTCGAACTTTAGGGGGTTAATTAGGGGGTTAAAACTCCCTAATATACGTAATAAAAAATACGAATATAGAAGTTCGTTACGTAAGGTAATTCGTAAGTTACGTCAGAAAAAAATTTCGAGAAAGCCATTTAGCCAAAAAAGTAAAGCTGCATTAATTCAAAAAAGTTCAGAAATTAAATGAAAAAAACAAGTTTTTTTAACAGAAAGTAAGAAGCGACATTAAAACTTAAAACGAACAGAAATTACTCCGTATATGAAAGGGGCTTTCCCTTCCTCAATACCTCGCTCTTTACGCTAAAGTTTTTTATTGTTTTAAAAAATAAAGTTGTATGACAGATTCAAACTTCAGCATAAAGAGCGAGGTATTGAGGAAGGGACAGCCCCTTTCATATACGGAATAGTTTCTGTTCGTTTTAAGTTTTAATATCGCTCCTCACTTTCAGTTAAAAAAAACTTTTTTTTTATTTATTATAGATAAGGATCCCATGTGGTTTATTACTGCCGTTAACTTTCCCAAGGCTAAGATAGACAATTCAAATGTTTATGACATATCCTGCTTTGATTCTAGTTTTTTCTCATGCAAATAAAGGTACAGTCGGTGTATAGCGTCGGGGGAACTTTTACAAAAAGCATTGCTTAGAGTAAAAACAGGTACAATCTATAAAAACAGCAAGAATATTAAACAAAATAAATATTAATTCGAATCCGCCTACATCTGATTTCTGCATTTTATTTTCTGTGTCTTCATCTTAGTATTTGTCCTAAAAAATAGCTTTACACACTAACTTGTTTCTTCATTTTAAAGTAAAGGATAGAGCCAGTTGAACAAAATTTACTGGAATTAGCTCAAATATCAATTCCTGAAAATCTCTGAAACTTGGAATGAACCGATATTACCACAAATAATAATGTAGCCACCACCCCATAGACCCCTAAAAATCCAAAGTGTCACTTGCGCTTTACTAAAAAGGATTTCTATTTTTAATAGAGTGTATTTTGGATACTGTTCTATTATCTGTAACACGCAAGACATCCACTCGAGACAGCAAAGATCTGACGCTGTCTGATGATGTATAAACAAGTATTCAGGGGTTTCTCATTCTGGGAACTGTATTTAAACTTTAGTTTTTTGGGGTTTAGGGAAAAAAAGATACTTAGGTTAGGTTAGGTTACGTATTTAATATATGCTGTGCTTTACCCCACCCCCTAATGTGCAAATATATAGCCGAAATTTGTTTCTTAACTATTATATTTTTATCCTATTCTGTTTTATTTCATTAGTATTGACTAAACTTTACTTCTCGCGTGTTTTACAGATAATAGAACAGTACTGTATTTTGTTTGTCATAATATCAACAGCTAAGATAAAAAAGGCACATTCTAATAAAATTTACTAGAAAAAAAGTGATTTCTTAGACCCCTTAAAGTACAGAAGTGGGGCCAAAAGGCTAACAAGTTTAGTTCATAATAATACACACAAAGGGATGTCTTCTACAGGGTTGTTGAGGCGGTAGGAAATGAAAATGAAGGTAAAAAGGATTTATCACCAGTATCACAGGGATGTTTTTGCAAATTCCCCCATAGAGTTTGAAGTGAGAAGGCTTTAGTCCGAAAATCACCGAAATATACTATTTTAATGAGCAAGGAGTCCTTTCTAGGGTTTTCTTGATCGCAGATAACGAAAAAGGAAAAGAAAAGACTTATAACCTGCAAAACACTTTCATTTGCAACATTATGGAACGTAAATTATGTACTTCTTCTTTTGTGAATCGGCTACCTTTTGTGAAACCCTAAGAAGAGCGGATAGAAGCGACCCAAATATGCACTTTTAAATATCTATCGTATTTCTGAGCTAATTAGTAATTGATTATTGTCAATATTTTTCCAGACAAATTTGAGCAAATAATCTCTCATTTAAGGTATTCCTTTTGATTTTATTAACAGCTCTAATGACATAATAGAGTGATTCGTGCATGCGTTCCCTAAGGTATTTTTTGGCCAACTGATGTCGACAAATGACAACATGTGCCAATATAAATTTCGGTATAACTTTTTCCCCTTGCTTGGGTAGAAACATCAAGGTAGATTACAAGCAGGACTCACTAATCGAAGGAAGATCGACCATGGGTAGAAACAATATGCCTGCTTTTGCAGCTTGTCCTCGAAAATTTGCTTTCATGTACCCTAGGCAAGCAGGCCTTGGCACTTTTAGGGCCAAGAAACGATCCAGAACAAGCCAAGCTCACGATAAGGATCGTGATTTGAGATTCCCTGGACATTATCGTATTTATAGCTAAAAGAAATGCGTCATTTCCTTTGTAATTCAGTTGAGGAATCGCAGAACATCGGTTCATATCAGGTCTTGCTATTTCTAGCCTCGAAACACCCAAATTTATTTTTGTTGAGGCTGAAGTTATTGCTGCAATGATAGCTAAACCATCTAAAATGCAAATATCATAATCCACATTGTAAGCCACATGCTGGACAAGCTTTTCTACTGAACTGGGTTTCTGCTTGTTGGTGGCATTCTGCCCACTTTTTGAGCTTCTGCTTTTCAGCGTATGAGGAACATAACCCATAGTCATTCAGACTAACAATAACAAAACGTGACTTTAGATGGTGGTCTAGTTGCACAGCAAGGCCGAGCTGCAAAGTTAAAAGTAGAGCGTGGGGACTTGCTGCTTAGTCAACAACATGTCTGATCAATAAATTGTTCGTTGAAATGCTCTTTCCAGCAAAAAGCATCTGAAGGAAACAATTCTATACTGTCAGGTATGTACTTGTGCAGATGTTCTTCAAAAGAAATTTCTTTTAGGATTGTGTAGGTTGTTTTTTGCGAGGGGAGTTTATTAAAATCACTTTTATTTAGTTCAGCAGCTGCAAGGATTATTCTCAGTTTTTTTTTCTTCGTCGGTTACTTTCCTCTCAGTGTCAAAGTATTCATGAAGTATGCGAGAAGTCATCTTACTAGGAGTAACTATGTCGGATTTTCTATCTATATTGGCAATAGCAAGCTCATCCCAAAGTGTTCTTGCAGATTTGTCTTCATATACCATGTGTTATATGGTTCAAGTTCAAGCCCATCTTTTGACAAAAACTGTTTCTTTTTTGTATATAGGTTACTGATAGCTAGCTGCTCTTCGTCGTTTTCCTGGAAGTATTCCAACACCTTTAAAAATGTCTTATACTTTTCTGCATTGCCATGTCTTTCAAAGTTTCATCTTCTTGGTAACATTGACGTCATTTGGCAAACTGCGAGGGTACGTTAGGATACGTTTGAAAAGCAGCTGAGCACGACACGTAATATACAACGTTAGGGGAGTGGAGGTATGCCACTTTACTTATGCACAAATGGACGGTATTTCCTAACTCGTCGTTTCTTTCTTTGTAGACAAAAAGCAGCGCTTTACGATTTTTGTTGTTTTAACTTGACACCAAAAATGCCCTATCTTATGCTTTTTCTTAAGGGTAACTGCTCTATCACAAAATAAACAGTAGCCTTTGAAATTGAATTCCCCCGAAAGAGATCTCAAAGTACTTGTTTCATCAGTAATTATCTTTAGCTATGACCGTTTTTTCTGCTTCTGGAATTTTTCTAAGTCTTTCTTGCTCGTGTAAGATCAGCGGCAATTAATGTGTATCTGACTTCCTATAGCAAGTTCCAGATTTTCTCTGCGCTCTCGAGTGGCTGCATTTTCGAAATCCTTTTCTCGCCGATTACACCTATTGCGCCACACCTATCTACGCTTTTACGCTACGCTTTTGACAGACCACACATTCCATCTAAAAAAAAAGTCAACCTCAGAAATAGAATAACACTGGTAAAATAACAAATAAAGAAAAATAATTAGATTGAGGAGAGACAAGTTCTTCCAGCTAGAAAAGTTCCAGCTCTTTTACCATGACCGAATATAAATATGAAGAGTCATGGACAAGGAATCATTGTGCAAATAAAATATCGTCATAAGAGGAAAAGAAATGGGTAAAATGAAAATAGAAAGTAGTTTGATAAAAAGGAATATGGTAGAAGATCCCAAATAGAAGTTGAAGGAGAAAATTCAACGATTGCAAAGAAAAATTAATGACTGTTATTCAAGGATGCTTAAAAGTCACGAAGACTATGCAAAAATATTTTTTGGTTTTATGCTTAAAAACTAATTTTGGTGGTAAAACTGGAAACGCTCATTAGTTTAACTGGCAAAGCAAGCGACTCTTTTAAAGCAAAAACTTGAGCTAGATCCTTTTTTTTGAAAACTAGATAGCACTTAACACGAAGAAGTTTTGGAGAAGTAGTTACCACAATAGACCCAATTTTTTTTTCTAGAACGCCCATTATATTTTCAACAGAGTCAGGCAAATAAAGCAAAGTATTCGTATACTTACCGCAAATCATTGCCTTGGAGTTTAGAATCAACAAAATTCAAGGTTTCAGCCATGGTTTGATCAACAGAATTACAATGCGTATACCTCTCTCTTAGATGGCATTGTGCAAAATTATTCAGGAGACTAGTAAATGTAAATCAGTAGTATTGGCCGGTGTACTTTCGAAGCTGAACGGCCAATTACTGGGTTTAATTGATACTGATATAAAATCAATCCGATGGCATATGTTAAATTTATTCGAGAGTATTTTCATGTTCCTTTCCTTTTTTTTACGACGCTGATAGCTGTATAAAAAGTTAATTCCTCCAACAAATGTCCATGATTCCTATTATTTTGCCTTTCCCCTCGCACCTTGAGGGCAGACTTGATAAGAATGGCAACAAAATCTGTTACCTTTTGCCAATCCCGGTACTCACAGAAAAGAATTTTTTTTTAATTATTATGATTTCCATTTTTTTGCTCTTGCACTCAATTGCATAGGTGTCAGTTTTTGTAGGTTCCAAATCCTTTCTTTCCCTTTCTCATTATCTACGACCAAGAACCCCAGAAAGGACAAATTACTTGCTAAAATAGAATATGTCCTTGTTTTCGGAGATAAACCCTCCCATTTCAAACACTAAAGAGAAGTTTCCAAAGGCATTCGTGTTATACTGGTGATGGACCATTTTTACATTCATTTCCATAGTTTACGACCCATACAACCCCACATAAGACATTTTTTTCTATATTTTATCACATAATGAACTTTTAGCCTTTTGCCCCCTCCCCCGTGCTTTATGGGGGAATTTGACCCATTTTGCCTAGGAGTAGCGATGCCGATTTTGAATATACTAATAAGCACGTTTTTTCTATCGAACAGTATAAAAAACAATTTTGTTGCGCTTTGTTCAAGGTCTACCTCTTTTTGTTGCATCTTTATCGTACTATAAGTAATATTTGAATTGGCGAATCATTAGACCTAAATAGCTATTTTTTCACCTTTCATCCCAACCCCCCCCCCCCCCTCTCATACCTTTTTATCCCCCCCCCTCTGATTTTCACACATAGGTTACCTTTTTTGGTATTTTCATTGTAATATCTTTTTTTTTGTATTTTCACCAAAAAGTGGAAATCATCAAAATTATCCCCTATATTCACAAAGAAACGATCTGACCCTCCCCCATTCGCAAAAGGATGAGAGGCAGAAGGGTTGTCCCTACAAAACATATATTTACGAAAAACTCTCCTTGAAAACTGTGGAAATCACAACTGTAAAATTAAATGTTTTATACATCTCAGAAGACCTTCCCCCTTCCTGAGCTAAAATTGAAGGAATACGTTTTTACAGGGCTTATTTCATTCTCGACATATTTTTCCACGAATGTTTAACTTGAATACCCAAAAACAAGAATTCTTTGATGTTTAACTAAACTCTCCCTGACGTTTAAGAGAACCCTGGATAAAAGAGTCCGTTGTTAAAAAAAAAAAAAAAAAAAAAAAAAAAAAAAAAAAAAAAAACCTGTAAGTAAAGTATGAGTGAAGTGTTGTGAGACCAAAGTTTTCTTTGATTCGATTTGACCTTATGAATAGTTGGCATAAGAAACCGCCATTAATTCATTCTTTGTGGGCCATTTGTTGTTCATTTTACTTTACTTTCCTTTCAGCTTATGAATTATGGTTCCGACAAATAATATATGACCTTGATCTGGTGCGCACAATTTTCAATAATGATGAAAATGATGAGACAAAGATGCTTGAAGTCCAAAAGAGAATGAACAGAATTGTTATGATTCTTAAGGTAAAATTTTATCTTGGTAAGGAGGAAAAAAGGATTGAAAGGAGGGAGACCTACACCATACGAAAACTTTATTCTCATTGTTGTAAACCTCCAGTCACAGGCTTTTGACAGTACCAATTTCAGTGGCTTACTTTTTTTTCAATTTCGCGTCATTTCTGAGGAACCTCGGTGTCTTTTTCGAAAGCCTGAAATATTTCTTCGCGTAATTGCAAACTACTGCTCAGTTAAATCTTTATGAACATTACTATCTTCAAAATATTGTTGCGTGGTTAAAATTTGTAACTAGACACTTTACTTAAAAGCCCTTTTTTCAGACTTCGACCGCTGTGGGCTATGGTTCACTCTTTAATAGGTTGCAGACTCCGTTTTAACTGTGATTATGCTAAACAAATCATCTACCGCCACTAGCCCCCATTAGAATTGCGGGCCGATAGAGACGCCGCTAAGTAACTATATTTGTATATTGATTTGACAACCTACGTGAGTTTTTTTTTCCAACCGTCGTATCTTTAAAATACTCGAAAAGAACTATTGAGGGTAGTTAAAGTAGGTATGCTGAGGAAAAATAGCTATATGAATTATTTGGCACTAAAAAAAAATAGTTTAATAAAAATGGTACTGATCCAAACAAATGCGTTGAATGTAAAACTCGGACTCTCTTATGAATTTTGTCTCCTGATCGGAGTAAAAAAATTTCATCACCATCAGCATTAATCTTTTCTGATATTTTTTCCTTTTTTTTGGCTAAGCTCAGATATTTTGAAATTTGAACACGATAATTTTTTTTAAATTTCGATTTGTCCGAAGTACTAAAATTCTATCAATAACAACATTACGAAAAACCGAAGATGCTGGATAATTAATTGAGAAGGAATAGTAAATCTGGACTTACCCCAGTTAAAGAAAGGAACAGGGCCACAATTAGTTATAAGGAAAGAGTTAAAGAAACATGGGCAGAACATTTTAGGAATGTGCTAAACCCTGATAAAGTTACAGGAAAATTTATAGACGAAAATGAAAACATTCGTGACACTTCGGGTGTGAGGGAAGGTTTATTTTGTGAAGAAGTATTAGTGACAGTACTAAAAGAATCAAAACATTATAAGACCCCATGTGCTGATAATGTGGTAAATTATTTTTTTAAATATAGTGATTAGGAAGTTAGAGATAAATTACTGAAGATTATGAATACGGTTTTTGAAACAGGGAAAGTACCTAGTGATTTTAGGAAAATTTTAATTAAACTTTTCTACAAGAAAGGTGATAAGAGTGAGTATGGTAATTACAGAGGCATTAGCTTGGTTTCTGTAGGAAGCAAATTACATACTATGATGGCGCTTTTTAGATTTAAAAATACTGTAGATAAAGTCTCATTAGAAGAACTGTGTGGTTTTAGGAAGGGAAGAGGATGCGCTGACCAAATTTTCACTATTAGATTAATAATTGAGAAGTGGCTGAGTCATCAAACCCCTCTAGTCCTCAGTATTTTATATTATGAGCAACCGTTTGATTCAGCTGATAGAGAAGCTTTAGCGAAGGTCCTATCCTTGTACGGTATGCTATGCCATATAAATATAATGAAATGAGGTTAGTAGCTTGTTTCATATTAGATCAGGAGTTAAATAGAGTCATGATCCATTCCCAATAATATAGATCATTTTGATGGAATTTGTCCTAAGGAACACAACAAATGCAATGGGAGGACACGGAGTCAATTGGAGAAGTGAAACTCTCCTAGACTTAGGTTATGCTGTTGGTGATGGTTTAAGCGTTCTAGATGTAATCGTCAGGAAAATGAATGAATTTTCGAAGGTTTTGATAGTTCAGAGTACAATAACAGGTTTGAATATTAATTTTTAAGAAAAGAATGAAGTCGCTAAGACTAGAAATAAGTGAAGGTGAAGAGATGATGTTTGGTAGCAAGAAGATCGATTACGCAGACAGTATCATCAGTAAAGACGGTAGGTACAGTGAAGATGTTAAAAGAAGAATAGCCAAGGACCAGAGTGTTTTTTTTTTAAGTTGAAGCATGGCTCTGAAGCGTGGGCACTAAGAAAGACAGAGGAGGATTTGCTGTTTTTTCAGAGAAAATGACAAAGAATTGTTTCTAGTACCCGACTGAGTGACGTTATCTCAAATAGTTAGCTGCATGAAAAAGTGGTTCAATCCCGCTTTCTTGAGATGCTTAGAAGACATTCTGCGGATGAAGGGTGACAGATTGTCTAAGATCATCCTTGCCGGCCAACCATCTAGGGCCAAATGAAAAACAAGTCGTTCTCGTATGGAATGTGAGGTTGTCGTAAGAAAAGATTCAAGCAGAATTGGAGCATCTTAGGAGGGTGTAAAGAGTAAGGCTTTGGACAGATTGAAATAGAGGTGGAACATGAGCAGCAGTGCTGGCCTCAGGTCGTTCAGTGCTGCAGTGGGTTGTTAGTAGTAGTAGTAGTGGTAAGTTAAGCATACTCATCAAATGAATGTAGTTATGTGATTTTTATCAGAAGGGCACCATAGCGTCGGTAAGAGTCTACTCCACCAATGTGCTAGAAGAAGAAAAATTAAATAAGAATCACATCAAATAGAATCACGTTAAATAAGATCAAATTTCCATACAAGAACTCTCTAAAACCTCTTCTAGAATTCGGCCCGTTCTTTTGCACTAAGATCTTACATTTAAAATCTCACATCTTTCTGGAAAGATTTCCGTCCTTTTAACTCATCTTTGTTCTAAGATCTTACAACTCGCTGATGTTAGCAAAAAGTGGGAAAGACGCCATCTTTCTGCCATATAGAACAATGATGAGAGAACTTTGATGATATACTCATCATTGTTCTTAGACCGCTGATCAGAGCAGAATGATGAAAGACGCTTGCAAAAGAACGCCATAAGATGTAAGATCTTAGTGCTAATATTTCACTTTTAAACGTTCTTTGTCAAAAGATGTAAGATCCTAGCACATAGATGAGTAAAAGAACGGCCCTATTGATTCTATAGGCCATTTGGATAACCAAAATAATCGCAAGCTGTGATCAGAAGCTTTAATGTAAAAAAGAAGATTTTGCGTATTAATTAACAGATTTGAATTAAATAGATTTACGAATACAAAATAAAAGCTTTCAAAGAGAATAAGCAGGTATATCAATGATAAACTGGTGAGGCAAATAAGTTTTTCCGATAAAATAGATGATTAGATGATTTTTCTTATGACCATTTTAAGAATGCTGTAACAGCAAAAATATTGAGCAACGATATTCTATAAGAAAGTTAAGACAAAAAGGGGAGGATGGGAATTGGAAAAGTCCCTTTGATTGGAACTTTGTAAGGTCTCCTTAACGTCTGGTGTTTCTCCGTAGAAACAAACTAAAAAGAGCTAATAAGAATGAAAAATGCACTTAACAGTATTCAGATAGAGTTTACTAATATCCCGTGTATGGTAACAGTGACTGTAAAGAGCAGGAAACCCTAGAAATCTTCATCAAGAGACTTATTTGAACAACGGCTTCTCTTATTTATAGGCCTACTTTAATCACAGAATGTAAAACGATATCCGTAATTTATGCTGGCAGCATTTTGCCCAAGACAGATATCATGTTCCTAGAAAAATCTTTTTTAGAAATAAGTATATGAATAGTAGCATCCATATCAGACACAAGTGCAACACGTTGAGGGGAGGGGGGCATTATTAAATTTACGAAGGCTGCCAAAAAACAAGCGTATTAAATTAACATAATAGAAAACTACGGTAAAATGAAAAGAAAAGAGATTTTGGAAGTGGCAAAGACATGAAAGACCAAGCTGCGAGGCTCCTTGAATATATACCATATCCGCGTACAGTGTTTGAAAAGCAATAAATGAAGCAATAGAAATGTTACTTATTCCGATGAAAGGGATTTATTTAAATTTCTCTATTTTTCAGGTTGTTCACGTTGGTGAACATCCAATAAGTATTGAGAACCTACGTCTCATATTACACCAAGTTGAAAAACTGGCATCTAGGTGAAAAAATTCAGTTAGACATATGATAACGTTTAAATTCATTTCAAACAATAAACTTTTATCAAGATTGAAGTTACCTAAACAAACTAATTCTCTTATATATTCCTTTTGTTTTAACATAATTCGTGGAAGGGCTAACCAGACCCCTTCATTTATCATTTTTCATCAGGGGACTAACCAGATCTTCATAAAGATCAAACAGTGAATTCATGTTTTGAACGAACCTTTAACTCAGCATTTGAGATCCGATTCTCATCCCCCCAGAAAAAAGGTTATTCGTCTTACATCACTCCTCAATAATGCTAATTCAGTATTCTTTCTTTCTTTTTTTCTTATCTTTTTTTTCCATGGAAGTAATCGTATAACACCAAGAGCTGTAGAAATCCAGGTGGTGGCTTGTTTGAATTATTCGCTTGAGATCCAGCGCAGCAAAAAATCAAAACATGGTAAAATGTTGCTTTAAGCATTTTCATGCCTCAAAACAACGGTTTTTGCCCTTAAAGAACCAGCATTGCGCTAGATTATTACTGGGAGATTGGATGATTAATTTAGTGATAGCCGGTCAAACTTGAAAAATGAATTTGTAAATATTACAAGAACGATTGAAAACGATGTATAAAGTAATAAAGAACATGATTTCTTTTTTGGGGGCGAGGGGGTGACTCCGCTCCCCACCCTCATTTCTACTTGCCTTGCCTGAAGTATAAATTCTTGTATATAGAGAAAATTCATGTTTTAAATGAAATATGTATTTATGCTGACATATAGATAAATGCACTTTGAGTAAATGAAGAAAAATGAAGAGAAATTGAAGGGGGAAAAAAATTAAGGGTATTGAATCAAGTAAGAACAGCCAAACCTTTAAACAGGGGAAAATTACCACACGCCAGAAGGTGCCACTGCCTTTAGTCCCTTGCAGAGCCCTTTAGGATATAATTTGCCCTTAAAAAAGGACGGATTCAAGACGGAGATTAAAAGATGTACCGTAAAATTCTTATGTTGTGAAAGTTTAAATGAAATGGGAATTATGTCTTAGTAGGTTTATAATCGGGCTTAGGGTTTCTTTTTTCTTTGTGTTTGTAAGGAAAGAGCAAAACATAACCCAAAGAAACTTATCAAACAGTTCGTGGTAACGAACTGTAAGTAATGAGTAACCCGGCTCAATAGTAACCAAAACTCTAAAAAACGGAAACTGGGAGACTGCGTAGGTAGCATTTCGGTACTTCTAATTCAACTTGGTATCTCGTAATTTCAACTCTATAGCATCTTGCCTCTCTTTGAGTGAAAACTGCCGTTTTGCGACACATAATCGTGCAAAACGCCACTTTACTATGCCTTGACCTGTTTTGCTAGTTAAAAAGAGTTACACCTTGTTTTAAATTTATTCAATTTTTTAGGCTTATAGTATTGGATAAGTAGCTTTAAACGTAATGAATGTTTCCTATTTCAAATCACCACGAAAAGTCTATTCATTTTTTTCGTTTCTAAACCTCAGATTACTATTTTTCACATGTTGTTCTTTACTTACAGTTCACTAGCCCAAACTATTTAACGTGACCAATAAGCTTTGAAAGTATTATTTAAGAAAAGTAAAGAATACACCTTCTTCTACTGTATTACTGTGAAACCTAGTCCTGAAATAAAACTGTAACAGGCTACGAGGTACTGTAGGAAAGGAAAGAAGAAGATTGAACTGTAATGGAAAAGAAAAACATTCAGGAGTAACAGAAGTTTTTGCTTGTATTATTGAAAAAGACGGCAAAGTATTTCTACAAGCACCCCCAATGAATCAGATTGTTGCAGAAACAAAAGCGTGGTTTGCATAGAAAATTTGGTTTCTACTGAAAATGCAGAAAAATAATCGAAATAGAACAAAACACCGAACGCATTTAGGACACAAATGATAGGTATTTAAAATACCCATTTTCAGAATCAGATTTATTAAGGCGTACGATAAACCGGTTATTTTTCATATTGTCTCAACGATAAATCTTTTTGAGACTATTCATAGATTTCACTTCTTTTTATCCCTTTTGTAAATGTTGTTATGGCAAGATGGTTGGATGCTTCCTTTTCTTCGTAAATTAAATAGTTTTCAAACAGTTCGTGGTAACAAACTGTAAGTAAGGAGCGACCCGGCTCAATGGTAACCGAAACTCTAAACAACGAAATATTGATACCAATATATACATCAAAAGAATCAGATTTTAATGCTGATTTCAAATGTATAAGTTTCATCAAGTTTAGTCTTACTCATCCAAAGTTATGCGCCTGAGAAAATTTGGCTGATTTTAGAGAAAAGGAAGAAAGACCCCCTAAAAGTTATAGAACCTTAATGAAAATCACACCATCATATTCAGCGTGTCAGAGAACCCTACTGTAGAGGTTTCAAGCACCTATCTACAAAAATGTGGAATTTTGCATTTTTTGCCAAAAGAAAGATCACGGATGCGTGTTTATTGTTTTTTTTGTTGTTTTTTTCCCAGCGGTGATACATATCGACCCAGTGGTCCTAGAATATCGAAGGAGGGCTCATTAGAACGGAAATTAAAAGTTCTAGTGCCCTTTTTAAGTGACCAAAAAAATGGAGGGCAACTAGGCTCCCTCCCACGCTAATTTTTTCCCAAAGTCACCCGATCAAAATTTTGAGATAGCCATTTTGTTCAGCATGGTCGAAAATATGATAAGTATGTCTTTTAGCATAACTTAATCCCCCGAAGTCCCCGGGGGGAGGGCTGAAAGTTATGAACTTTACCCAATGTTAACATAAAGTATTGGCTATTGGGAAGTATACAGACGTTTTCAGGGAGGATTTTTTCTGGTAGGGGGGAGTGGGTGAATCGGGGATTATATGGGAGGATCTTACCATGAAGGAAGTTTTCATGGGGGAAGAGACATTACTATGAACCGGGCACCGGATTTCCCAGCATTATTAAAGAAAAATATCAGAAATTAAATAAAAAAAAACAACAAATGAACTGAAAAACTGAAAGTAAGGAGCAACATCAAGACTTAAAACGAACAGAAAATTTTACATATATGATTGGGCTCACCCCCTAGTCAATACCTCACTCCTTAAGCCAAAGATTTTTTAGTACTTTCATAAGAGCTATTTATTCTAATTAACGGCCTTTGTGATTAAGGGGTCATTTTTAAAGAATTGGAACAAAATTCGAACTTTAGCTTAAAAAGCAAGGTATTGACTAGAGGCGAACCCCCTAATATACGTATTAAAAATCTATGAATATAGAAGTTCGTTACGTAAGTTAATTCGTAAGTTACGTATATTTATTACAAATAAAAATATTCATAAATAAAATTAAACAAGTTTTGAGAAATCCATTAACCAAATAAAAGTATAATTAATATGCAAATTTTTTTTAAATTATTCATGTACGGTGAACCAAAATCAAAACCTGCATTAATTCAAAAACGTTCAAAAATTGAATAAAAAAAACAAGTTTTTTTTAACTGAAAGTAACGAACGACGTTAAAACTTAAAACGAACAGAAATATTCCGTATATGAAAGGGGATGTCCCCTCCTCAACGCTTCGCTCTTTACGCTAAAGTTTGACTTTCTCACAACTCTTTTTTTTAACAATAAAAAACTTGAGCTTAAGGAGCGAGGCGTTGAGGAGGGGACACCGGGACAGCCCCTTTCATATACGGAATAATTTCTGTTCGTTTTAAGTTTTAACGTCGTTCCTTACTTTCAGTTAAAAAAAACTTGTTTTTGTTATTTATTTGCTTAAGAGAACAAAGCAAACACGACTTAAAACAATATTCAAGTTCTTTACTTGATTACTAGAGCCTTTAAGATAAAAAGTACAATAAAACTTACAGGGATATAGTTATATATAAAATAGAGGATCTTGCCTTGAAGCTCAATATCGAAAAAAAAAATATTGAAAACTTATGTTTTATTTAAGCCTGATGAATATAAAAAAAAATTTTGTAATCTTGCTACCTAATCATCGTAACATAGAAAGAATACAGAGTATTTTTAATATACTTCGAAATTGATATACTTTGAAATTTATGAAGAACAGAAGCAGTATTTAATATAGTTCTGACAATGCAAGACTGCATTCTTAAACTGCGTGGTTATAGGCAACACGATTTTTGATGCAGTTACAAAGCTATTTATGAGTCTAATATATGATAATTAAATACAATGATGGGGCTAGTTTTACCTGTTTCAATCCAAGCTTGTTTTCAATTAGTCGAAATTGAAGACTTTGAAACCCAGAAGCTGGCGAGAGGTATTGTCTAAAGTCCATAAAATCCAAAGGGGTCATGGTCTCTAGAATAATCACTTGATCCACAAGTAGCTAGAACAATGAATGAGCTTA
>JAQQPU010004177.1:13992-30991 GCA_029168905.1 Artemia sp. Kazakhstan ARC1039 | reverse complement strand
GCGTAGCTGTGTTGGCCTCAGGCGGCTTGGTGCTGCGATGAGTTGTTAGTAGTAGTAGTAGTAGTAATTGACTTGTAGCAGACATTTTGTTCAAATCTATTATTTCGGTGTATCTCATGGTGCAAAAATGACAGGATCCATGTTTATGTTTTGATTTGACTACCAACTTGTTATTCTATATATCTTCTTGAAAACTACATTTTCTACCTAATATTTTAAATTTACTAGCTGTCTCTAGCTTAGGATTGATTTATCTTAACAATGATTTGAGAAACTTCTCTTCTTCTTAATTTGCATCTATTTACTTTTACTCACTCTATGTATGCATAGCCCTCGCTTGTCACGCAGATTTCATAAAATTCAGTAAAATTTCCATAAAATTTTGTGCTTGCAACCTTACCAACCTTCAAATTCTGACAACAGCTTAAATTACAGAAGTTCAGTGATTCCATTTTTCCTCGTGACCAGAAACAGAAGCACAATTCCTGTTATTCATGGTTCTAAGGTGTGAAACGACCCAGATTATATACCTGGGCAGATATTAAAAGAAAGACAAAAGACATTTTTGGGTTTTTCGATCTCCTGTAAAATTGATGTTGTAGAACATATTACCTTTTGAATTACTGCTGCCGAAATGAACCATACATTATAGGAGACAATGCATTAAAATGTTGTACGAAAAATACGAATAACATTTTTTTTCTAAAATAAATGCTTAAATATTATATATCTCTCCCGCCCCATCCTGCCCTTTTTCTCCCTTTAGCTCACCAAAAATGACTACCATGGGTGTACATATTTCATAGTCAAATAACTTTAACAAGTAAAAGATTCACTGAAATGACGACAATAATCTATTACTGTTTGAATAATAGTAATTCGTTTTCCGAGCTGAGACTGCAAAAGTGCAAAATTCTATCACTCAATTTAATTTACAGGACCAACGGGTTCGTTACAATCAAAGCAATTACGTAAAAGTGTTTGGCCACGATCCCAAGGCTCTTGAACAATTGGAAGCGTCAGAAGAAGAACCATCTCTGTGCACTCTTATCCAACGGTGGTTAGAAAGGACCCCAGGCCTAGAAGCTGACGGTTTTAATTTTTGGAATCAATACAAAGAAATAACTTCTAGGCTACTAGCAGAGCAATTGTCTGAAGCTGAGGTAAGTGGCCAACTTACGAAGCCAGAAAATATATCCTATTGCAAGTGGAATTATGCCTCTCTTTTGAAAAATCGCAGTTGTTCTTATGGCTGTTAAAAACGACATTTTTATCGTTTGATTATGAAATTGATACCTACAAAATAGGAATTCTGTAACTTTGACTAAATTTTAGTGCTCAGTATAGGCTGTCAGCAACTGGTCAAAATGTGACAGCATCTAATTTTTTTTTGTATGTTCCCAGTCTTATTTTAAATTTTGCTTTCCCTTTGAAAGCTAGCGTCGATTTAGAGCGACAGTTTATTCAGCTGTTCCAGCAGGAAAATTCGTTAAGGCAATTTGAGAAAGACAACAAAAGTATAAAAAATAACTAGTTTCCTATCCTCTAAAGTAAAATGCTTTCTAGACATCCGCTCTCTTTACTCACAACCAGATTAAATGTATTGGAATCATTACAGCAGTTTCAGCTGTCTACAAATAAATTTAACGATGAAAATTTAAAAGTTTTCTTTCTGTTTAATCAATAACAGACACTTGTCAAAAGTTTTATTACACAATTAACACAGATCCTTAAATCATACAAGGAATAGTACCCAATTATCGGGACCTAGCCTGTCATAAAAAGTTACAGTACTGTCATAAAAAAAAAACTACAATTTTTTTTTTCATTTAATCTTATATTACTTTCAAATTATGCTTCACTTGTAAAAATCTTTCGTTTTTTACTTAGAATTGTGAAGACTCCGTGTACAGAGCCCATCTAGTTTCTGAATACAACAAGAGAAAAGAACAGTTTGACTCCATCTTTGACCAAAATTTTCACGAGTCGCTAGTACAGAGAGGTGAAAGAAGATTCTCACATAAAGCATTACAAGGTAAAATATTTCGTCACCATTCTAACAAAACGAAACATATCACGAGTAAAATAAAGAAAACTATTGCCATT
Organism: Artemia sp. Kazakhstan ARC1039; assembly: GCA_029168905.1. Classification (NCBI taxonomy): domain Eukaryota; kingdom Metazoa; phylum Arthropoda; class Branchiopoda; order Anostraca; family Artemiidae; genus Artemia; species Artemia sp. Kazakhstan ARC1039. Next base: position 28,885 of record JAQQPU010004177.1, on the reverse strand, counting down.
GCTAGTGTTTAACTTATTTACTAAGCCCTCCATGTGACCGACTCAAATACTATATCTCAGTTAGTTCTTATCACTGAGATGAAACCATTAAGGAAGGAAAATAGTCAATGTTAAGGAAAAGGTGCAAATAAATAACACAAATATTCGAAATTTTTCAAGGCTTCTCTCTCAGCCTTATTTTTTTTATAACTTATCAGATAGGTGCTTGTTGTTGCAATCAAAACTTCATGGCAATGAACGGTAAATAAGGAGTGACCTCTGTTAAAAGAAACTGAAACCCTAAAAATGGAAATTTTAAAACTTATTGCGTAAAATTTAACCACCAGAATTATTTGTATAATAAAATTTGTATAATTTCAGATAAGAGGGGGAAATTACCGCAAAAAGGAGGACGCAATGACCTTATTACAGAAGTTTCAAGCTCCGGTATCCAAAAATAGGAATATTTATTTTTCTTTATAAGAATGGTTATGGATGTTATTGGTTTCAAAGTTCTGTCATAAACAAGAAAATTGTATTACAGAAGTCTCAAACTGGAGTATCCAAAAACATAAAAATTTATTTTTCTCGAGAAGAAAGGTCACAGATGTTAAAGGTGTTATTTGTAGTACGAAGCAATGATTTTGGAGGTGACTAGGGTGAAAAAGCTATTGAGTGAGAACTATAATAGAACAAATAAGGTTATCGAAAAGCTGATTACGTAGCCTCCCAGTTTAGGCAGCCCTCCTGCCTCGTGGTGGTTCAGTTGTTCCTTAGAATATTTACAGTTCGTAAAAAAGAACGGCTAAGGTACACCGCTTAAACGGTGGTGCAAACGGCTATACATTACTGCATAGGTGAACACTATCTATTAGGGGAAGGGGGATAAGTAGATGATTTTGCCAGGAAGGGGTGCTTGAAACAACAAAAGTGTTCAATAAGACCCAAATTGTCAACGCTTTGTGATATGTTCTTGAAATAAAAACAGAGGGTAAATTAACTCCAATCTTTCTTATTTAAAAAAAATACTATATATACCTTAGGAACAAGATTTGTCCAGAATAATTTTTTTTAATAATGTTTTATTATACTTTTAAAGCCTCTTAGTATGTGAAGGTTAGTAAAATTAAATGATGGAATTGCTTTTGCAGTCAAAATAAATATTATTTAAAATTTAACACTGTATATTCCTATTTCAACTTACTTTTTCAAAAATTTTGACGCTATATTCGGCTTTTTAATGGTATCATGTAAATAATACCGTAATAATACTACTTATATAATAGTATCATATTTGTAATAGGATTTTTCGTTTGAAATTCAGTGCATAGTTTTTAGATCAAGTTTTAAATCCCATTTTCAATTAATTTTTTTTACCTTCGCTATTGTTTTTTAGAAAAATGTAATCTATGAATATTAAATCTGAAAATATTGTTTGAGAGTTGTACAAGAGTTGTTCTTGAAAAAATACCACGAGGCGCAGTCAATGCTTCATAATGTATAGAAAAAGACCACATATGGACCTACAGTTCAATATTTCATGTTTATGTCATTTGAAGTAACTCTAGAAACAAAACATTGTTTATTAGTGTCACAATTATTTCACACACTAAAATTTTACGTGATAAACAGTCATCTAATTTTAAAGGTAATTAGTTGTAAATTTATTTGTTATTTTCTAAATTACACTTTTATGACGTTTCACCTAAGACATTTTAATTTGTTCCAGGAGCTATCATGATAACATTTTACAGGGACGAGCCACGTTTTCATCAACCTTATTTGTTGCTGTCTACTTTGATGGATATTGACTCCCTTATCACAAAGTGGAGATGTGAGTTCTCTTGCATTATCATTATTATTTCTCACATACAATAGAGAATATAAGCTGGAAAAACAGTAGGCTTTGGTGGCTCTTTCACAAGCAAAAAGCCAGTTTTTTGGCTTCTCGTCGCCTCAATCCTATTGCAAAAATCAGCATCCCGGGCCTTTTGTCCCTGCAAATGACCATTGTACTTTTTGCCACCCCTCTCAAGTCGGCAGCTTAGGCTTTTAGTTTTTGCGAGATTTTTTTGGTTGCCCCCTGTCCGATCGCCTAACAAGCTATGGTCGATATTTCGGGCCTTTAGTCCTCCCATGATGTATTTTCAAGTCGATTCTTATCAATATTTCTTTCATTGAATACTTCTTTTTGAAGTTCTTTAGTTCATAACAATTTTAATTGTTCAAATATCATTTTGTACAAGTTTCACGTTTCAAGTTTCTAGCTTTAATAGTTCAATAGCTGTTCGTTCAGTGAACCTAACCTGTCAATATTAAATAAAAAAGATAAGTTTTTTTTAACTGAAAGTAAGGAGCGACATTAAAACTTAAAACGAACAAAAATTATTCCGTATATGAAAGGGGCTGTCCCCTCCTCAACGCCTCGCTCTTTGCGCTAAAGTTTATCATTGTTTTAAAAAATAAAGTTGTGAGACAGAGTCAAACTTTAGCGAAAAGAGTGAGGCGTTGAGGAGTGGACAGCCCCTTTTCCAAGAGGACTGAGCCTTTTTCCAAGTCTCTACGACAACTCCTTCGTTACGAAGTGCCCTGGTCTAAAACCAAGAAACCCCCCCCAAAAAAAAAAAATAATACATTGTGCAAACAACGTCCTTTACTTAGGCAGCGCTATTGTGCTGGCTATGATAAGGGTACTATCCCTCTCAATTCCCAATTGAATGAGCCTCTTTTGATGTTTCTACGACAAGACTTTCAATAAAAACCGTATATGCCCCAGGGCATGACTTACAACCTTTGCCCTGGGGGTTGTGGGGGGTATGTCATCCTCAGGCATAATTTCCGGACCTTTCACCTTCGTTGAACAAACTGGCTATCTCAAAATTTTGATTGGATGTGTTTGGGGAAATTGTGGGCGTAAGAGGGGGGTTACTTGCACTCGAATCACTTTCGACTATTAAAAAGGGCACGAGCCCTTTCAATTTCCAATCGGATGAGCCCTTTTCGAAGTTTCTACGACAACGCTTTCCATAAAAACCTTATATGCCTTCAGGGCATAACTTACAAACCTTGCCCTGAGGGGTGTGAGGTGGTGAAACCTAATTCCTAGAACTTTCAACTACGTTCAACAAAATGGCTATGTCAAAATTTTGATTGGATGTGTTTTGGGAAATAATGGGTGTAAGAGGGGGGTGTTAGTTGCCCTCCAATCACTTTTGACTATTAAAAAGGGCACTAACCCTTTATATTTCCAGTTGAATGAGCCTATTTTGAAGTTTCTACGACAACACGTTCTATAAAAACCATATATGCCCCCAGGGCATAACTTACAACCCTTGCCCTGAGGGCTGTAAGAGAAGTGTCATCCTCAAAGGAATAATTTCCGGATCTTTCAACTATGTTGAGCAAAATGGTTGTCTCAAAATTTTGATTGAATGTGTTTGGGGTAAATGGTGGGCGTGGAAGGGGTGTTAGTTGCCCTCCAATCGATTTCGACTATTAAAAAGGGCGCTACCCCTTTCAATTTCTAATCGAATGAGCCCTTTTTGATGTTTCTACGACAACTCTTTCGATACGAAGTGCCCTGGTCTAAAAGAAAGAAAGAATAATAATACATTGTGCCCACGTCGTTCTTTACTTAGGCAGCGCTATTGCGCTGCCTATGCTACCAAACAAATGATACTTTCTATCCAACTCAGTTAAGGTATTCCAGACAGACTGACAAACAGTCAGGGGGTTGAAATCTGACCTGATTGATGGACTCAGTCAGGGTGGAAATACCTTAACTTCAAATACGCTCATAAATATTTTTTGCCATAGCAGGTTTTATGATGTGAAAAATAGTACGACAATGCCACCGAAGGGGCGTTTGATCTGTAAAACTTAACTGAAAGTAAGGAACAACATTAAAACTTAAAATGAACATAAACTATTACGTATAGGAGGGGGGCTACCCCCTCCTCAATACCTCGCTCTTTACGCTAATTTTTTTTAGTGCTTTTATAAAAGGTTCGTCTAATTAAACAAACCTTGTGTTTCAGTAGTCATTCTTAAAGAATTGGGACAATGTTCAAACTTTAGTGTAAAGAGGTGTTGAGGAGGGGGCAACCCCCCTCACATACGTAATAATTTCTGTTGGTTTTAAGTTTTAATTTTGCTTCTTACTTTCAGTTGAAAAATTTGTTTTTTTATTTAATTTCTGATCGTTTTTAAAATAATACCAGGAGTTCTGGCTCCACTTCAACGGAAAAATCCCTTCTTCCCACGGATGTATCCTCTAGACAATTCAATCCAGGTGAAAATTTACTCTGGACAATTACCCTTAACATCTCCAAGCGTAGAATTGAGTCAGCAAAGAGAGAGCAAGACATAAGAAGAATTTCGTATAGAAATTCTGGCGAATTTCCCCTGTGTAAAATTTTCCCGAAAAAAATCACCCCCTGGAAACTTCCTTCCCTTGGAAAATTTTCCCCATGGAAAATCCTACCAACAAAGAATTCATCCCCTCCTCCACCAGAAAAATGTATGCAAACTTCGCAATAGCAAATACTATACGTAAACAATGGAAACATTTTGTACCTTAGAGATCTTTCCCCAGGGGCTATGGGGGGGGGTCATACTATCTCCAAAGTCATATTTATTCGGTCTTTCAACTATGCTTAACAAAATGGCTATCTCAAAATACTGATTGGACGATTTTGAGAAAAAAGGGCGTGGGAGGGGACCTAGTTGCCGTCCAATCTCTTTGGTCACTTAAAAAGGGCACTAGAACGTTTAATTTTCGTTCGAATGAGCCAGATCCCGATATTCTGGAATCATTGGGTTGATACGATCATAACTGAAAAAAAATAAACATGCACAAGCGATCTTTCTTCTGGGAAAAATAGAGCATTCTTCATTTTTGCAGATAGGAGCTTGAAACCTCTACAGTATGATTCTCTAATACACTGCATTTAATTGTGTGATTTTACATAAGGAGTCTATACATTTTAGGTGGTGTTTCTCCCTTTTTTCAAAAATCAGGCAAATTTTCTCAGGCTCGTAGCCTTTGATGGGTAAGACTATATTTAATGAAACTTAGAGAATTGGAATCAGCATAATCAGCATAATATTCCTTTGATATATCTATTGGTATCAAAATTCTTAAAAGTTCTATTGTCCTACTAAGGATTGAACTCAATCTAACGGCAACGTGTCTCCTCTTTAGTGCCCCTTGTGCCCTTGGGCGTCCTCTAATTCCATATGATACCGGATCAAAATTTGAAGATAGCCATTTTAATCAAACGCTCAAAAAAACAGAAAAAAAGCTTTTGCTTACGGGGATGAAAAATTTATCCATGTCCAACAGGTAAAAGCCCCAAATTATGCAAATTCCTTTTATAAAATACTTATAGCACCAAAGAAAGTGAAACTGAAATGTGGCTGTTTGAGTTGGTAAACTGGAAACTTAAACAACCATAGTACAGGTCTTAAAAAACTAGGAAAACCTGGGAATTCCACCAGAAAAAGACGTCCATATACAATTACATAGATTTTGGCAGTAGCAGATGCCAAATTAGAAAAAAAAACTTAAAAAATATGGTACCAAACGTATAAGCCCCCGTCGGCCCCAATACCGTTTTTTTTGCAATCTCTGGAGTCTTTATTAGCATCTTTGGACGATAAGGATGCTGTGGTTATGGGGGATTTTAATATAAACCTACTGGAATTTAATGAAAATACCCATACAACAGAATTTATTACATTAATGACATTGAATTCCCTAATTCCTTCGTGTACAATTCCAACGCGTGTTGCATCGACTAGTGCAACTCTCATTCACACCATATTTTTTACAACACCAGCCACGTCTTCACAGGTTGTTCTAACGGATTTCTCTGATCATTTTTTGTTAATTTCTGATGTGAGATACCAGATTCATAAAATAAAATCACCAGAAACAGCAACCCGGATTATTAATAAGAAAAATCTAGTATGTTTAAAGGATAAACTGAATTTGACTGATTGGTCTCCTGTATTTGATGCTGATGAAATAAACCCTGCGACGGATTATTTTTTAGAAGGATTTAATGCTGCACTTTATTAGTCGTGCCCAAGAGTAAAAAAAAGAAAACGGAAATATAATCAACCCATCCAACCATGGATATCGCCCACCCTTTTGACGTCAATAAAACATAAAAACAATCTCTATAAAACCTTAATATCTTTCCCAAGTAAAGAAAATAGAAGAACCTTCAAAAATTATAAAAACCTACTTTCAAAAATAATACGTAATGCTAAAATGAAATTTAATTTTGATTCTTTTAATGAAGTAAGTAAGTCCCCAAAGAAAACTTGGAACTAATCAACTCATGTTTAAATCGATCGCGGACGTCTTCTTCGCCATCAAACATACGGGATGCCCATGGTAATACAATTGAAAGGGAACTAGAAATGACAAATTACATAAATTTTCATTTCGTGTCAATCGGGCAGTCAGTAGCTAATAAGCTCCAACGTAATATGTCCCATGGGCAATGTAATTATCGTACGTACCTAGGAAGTCCTTCTGAAAATTCTATGCTTTTAACTCCGGTAACAGAGGAAGAGCTTGCTAAGGTTGGTAAGCTTTTAAAGAATGGAAATTCCCCGGGGATTGATGAATCATCGACCAATATTGTTAAAGCCATTTTATCTAGTATTAATAAAGTTATGTGTCATTTAATAAATCTGTCATTTAGATCGAGAACTTTTCTGGATTCTTTCAAAAAAGCGAAAGTGTTACCGCTATATAGAAGTGGTGACCGGACTAATTGCTCGAATTATAGACCCATTTCCATTCTTTCGGGTTTTTCTAAACTAATGGAGAGATGTTTTCATAATCGAATGTATAATTTTCTCTGTTCAAAAGATTATTTTTCAAAAACGCAATATGGATTTAGAAAAGAGCATAGTACGCAGGATGCTATGTTAACTATGGTACAATTTATTCACGAGTGTCTGGACAAAAAAAAATGGACCCCGGTGAGTATATTTTTGGACCTTGAGAAGGCATTCGATTCTTTATGCCATGAAATATCGTTGTACAAATTAAACCATGGTGGGATACGAGGGCCAGCGCATGATTTTATCGCATCTTGCCTAAGTGGTCACTCCCAAGTGACTGTGATCAACGACACAGTTTCGGATCCATGTCTGTTGTCAAATATTGGTGTCCCGCAAGGTTCAATCCTGGGACCACTGCTTTTTATAATACACATGAATCACCTTCCATCAGCGACAGAAAACCATGGTCTGAATGTTCATTTTGCTGATGATACCGGATCATCACTTACTGGACAGTCGGAAGAGGACCTCAAAGAGAAGCTGCAAATCGTATTTTCACAACTTCTTGTATGGCTAAAAGCTAATCGTTTGTCATTAAATGCATCAAAAACCAAATTTATCATTTATAGTAGAATTGGGCAGAATGCCCGAGGAATTTCAACAATATTTGATCATGCTACAAATATTCAAATTCAAAGGGTAACTTCTCTCCGGTATCTGGGTATTATTATTGATGAAAATCAGTCATATAAAGAACATTGTAATAGATTACGGGTTAAAGTTGCTCAAGGGGTTGGTATAATGCGAAGGTTTCAGCATTTTTTTCCATATGAAATCCTACGTCTAATTTATTTTGCGTTGGTTCATTCCCATCTTACGTATTGTCCTCTGATATATTTGGCAGCATTCAGATGTCATGTGAAACCGATACAAATTCTTCAAAACCGGGCTCTTCTAATTTTAAAGAAATATTTACCATCACCGTCTTCGTATCATAATAAGAGTAAAACTGAAACTCTATATCTTCTAACTAATATTTTGCCTGTTTCACAGATATTCATCCTTAATTCTTTTTTATTTAAGGTAAAATATGACCGGTCAGAACTACCTACATACTTTCGTTCGAATAATTTTTTCCCTATGAAACATGCCCATTCTTATGAAACCCGACATAAATGGAACGTTCAGCACCTAAAATTAAGCACAGAGAGATCACGGTTCTCGCCATTATTTTCAATCACGGGTTCATGGTGTCTTTATCTACCATTTATTGATTGCAGCAAATCTCTTCCAAATATAAAAAAACACCTTCATTCTATCCTTATAAATAAATTTAAGAATCAATAATATATTAAAAAACTGGGTACATTTATAATTTTGTTTTGTGGGGTGTTTTGTCCTGTGAGATGCCGGTCATCGGTTACCCTTGTTCGCCCGTTGGTTTTCTTTTTTTTTATTGGTGTGTTTTCGGTGGATCTTCGCCCGGTGTCGGTGGGTTTGTGTGGTGGGTGCCCGTCTATTGGTGAGTCGTGGAATAACTCTTATTTATTTGTTTGTTGTCAAATAGGTTTATTCCGATTAATGTTCCGGGTTTTTGTCATTTGACCTTGTGTCTCCGGCGTTTACCCTTTATTTATGTCTATTTTGTATAGATATTTTAAAATTAAACCTTGAACCTTGAAACCACTTATAAAAATGTAGCTTTCCTTTGAAGGTATAGTTATCTTCGAGAATCAAAAGTTTGTTAACGATTGATTTTTTGCGAACCAAAAGTGTTGGAAATTTAACTAGTTAGTTTTGCTTATTTATTTTTCCTACTCAGAGTGGCGGCACTGGCGAAAATGTGGAAATGTCCTAAATACTTCCTAATTTTGTGAAAACCAAAAAAGAAAAATCTTAGAGAATCCCCATTTTTGGCATTAATAGACCTACGATAGGTCCATGGAGTAAAAAGGGCTGTTATTAAGATATCCTTGGTGCTTTAACAGAAGAAAGAAACATTTTACCAGTAAATAATAAAAAAAGGTAAATATTTTCGTAACTTGTTAAAATCAGAGGTTCGCAAGTATAACTGAAGGGTCTAAGGTGATGTTCTTTATCCCTTACCCTATCCAATGCCTCAACCCCTCTCCCACCTAATTTTATATTTTAATAAAATAATTAATATGTTAAATCTTGTTGATAGGTTTACTAACCAAATATAAAATGTCGACACAAGAGAGTTTATGTCATTTCAAAACAGGGGGGGGGTAGGGAATAGACGGATTCAAAACTGTTATTGTATGGTTATTACAGTACCCATTGAAAAAAAATGCAAGGTAAAGCGTAGAAAAATCCAAAGTGGGATTTTATTTTGTTGTTGTTGCAAACTAGTGCAATGTGCCAAAGCTGCATAGAGATGACACCCAAACATTCTTTTTTTTATATTTATTTTATTTCTTTTGAAGATAATCATGTTATGCTCGTACAACGAATGATCGGCTCACAGCAGCTTGGAACTGGTGGTTCCTCTGGCTACCACTATTTGAGATCTACTCTAAGGCAAGTAGTGTTACTGCTTTTTTACTGCTCATTTTGTCTTGTTCATTTCACTTATATTAGTTTTTGTATTATTTTCCAAGATCAAAATCAAATAATTCATCAGATATTTTATAGAGAGAAATATTTGGAAATGAATTAGACTTAAAAAAAAGAAAAATAAATGAAACTATGACTGAAAGCCATGAAATTTCAACGATGCACTTTCTAATAAAGTGCCTTACTTAGATGTATAGGGTTCTCAAAGAAGGAATTATTACCACACATTAAAAACTCTTTAACCGAGAGGATCAATTCAAATATTGTTAAAAAATCTACCAAAAGTAGCTTTAGTCTCGTCTTGTTTTTCGCAGCGCCATTGATTATGCTGTTAATCAGAACTACTTTATGTACCCAATTTCAAACTGAATACCAGTTGAATTTGGAATTGAAATTTGTATTCTAGACTGATATGAAACGGTAAATAAGGCTGTTTAAATATTTGACCAGATTTGACCGTAGAAACTATAAATATAAAGAAATTATATTTATTCATTACATTCCTTGGTAATTATAACTTTTCTGAAAAAAGACAAGTATATTTGCTTCAACTCGTTCACTAAAATAAACTTTTCGAAGTCGAATATCTCACAGGGAAGTTCCTTTGAAACAGTTCGTGGTAATGAACTGTAAGTAAGGAGCGACCTGGGTCAACAGTAACCGAAATTCTAAAAAACGGGATTTTGACGCCAATAAATATATCAAAAGGATCAGATTTCAAATATATAATAAATGACTTCCAATATATTCATCAAGTGTAGTCTTATCCATCAAAAGCTACGCGCCTGAGAAAATTTGCCTTATTTTTGAAAAAAGGGGGAAACCCCCCTAAAATTCATAGAATTTTAATGAAAATCACACCATCGGATTCAGCGTATCAGAAAACCCTACTGTAGAAGTTTCTAGCTCCTATCTTCAAAAATGTGGAATTTTGTATTTTTTGTCAGAAGAAAGATCACGGATGCGTTTATTTTTTTTATTTTATGTTTTTTTCTTCTTTTTTTTTATTTCCCTAGGGGTGATCATACGTGGGATCGTTCGCGGGAGAATCTTCCCGTGGAGTATGTTTCCTTGGGGTAAGGAACATTTCTATGAAGGGGGTGCCGGATTTCCCAGCATTATTTAAAAAACGATCAGAAATTAAATTAACTGGATTACAGAATTACTGAAAGTAAGAAGCAACATTAAAACTTAAAACGAACAGAAATAATTACGTATATGAGGAGGTTCGCCCCAAGTCAATACCTCGCTCTTTAAGCAACAGTTTTTTTTAGTACTTTCAAAAGAGCTATATATTCTAATTAAACGCCTTTGTGATTCAGGGGTTTGTGATTCAAACAAAATTCTAACTTTAGTGTCCTTACGTAAGTTAATTCGTAAATTACGTCAGAACAAAATTTCGAGAAAGCCATTTAGCCAAAAAAAGTAAAATTAATAGGCATTTTTTTTTTAATTATTCACGTACGGTGAGCCAAAATAAAAGCTGCATTAACTCAAAAACGTTCTGATATTAAATAAAAAAATAGGTTTTTTTAACTGAAAGTAAGGAGCGACATTAAAACTTAAAACGAACAGAAATTATTCCGTATATGGAAGGGGCTGTCCCCTCCTCAACACCTCGCTCTTTACGCTAAAGTTTTTTATTGTTTTAAAAAACAAAGTTTTGAGACAAGAGTCAAACATTAGCGTAAAGAGCGAGGCTCCCTTTTGAAAACTTTCATACCTTTGATAGATTAGTAAGCTGTCAAACATGCTCTACATTGACAAGAAGCACTTCATAATGTGAGCCCTACAAATTTGCTTGAGGTATCAGGTTGACAAACGAGGGTCGAAAACCGAGCACATGCACTGTTGAAGGGGGAAAGGAGTCAGAAATAGGATACATATACTCTTTGCCAAAGGGGGCCGGAAATAGCACTTTTCAACTGGTGCACGTACTGTTGACTAAATGGAGTCAGGGAAGGAACAAACGAACTGCTGAAGGAGCTTACGCGCTATTGACCAAAGGGCTCTAGAAACAGAACTTACGCACTGTTTATTAAAGGGGCGTGAGACCCCAGTGATTGGAGGAAATCTGAGATTGATTGAACGTGTGTTGGGGGAGGTGTTTGGGGGACAATACGTCCGAGGGCTCCACTTAAAGGCACCAATGCTCAAAACTTAAATCCTCACATATTTCTGGTGTAAAAAAGCGTGTCCTGCCAATGGCTCCAAGTTAGGTCCTCCACTCATACGGATTGAGAGTTTTTACGAGACTCTGATTTCTATAAAATATAAAATGACAAAAAATTTAGTCATGACTTTTGTGCTTAATTTAAGGCTGTTTATTCATGGCCTGCTCTTAATATATCGCCCGGGGAGGCGCATTCCTGAACGTTTCGACCGCGTTGGTTGTAACATTGCTTCGTATTTCTTATCCGTATATGATGTCGTATTGGGCTGTTGGCGCACATGATTCTTCGCAGGGTAGCTGGTTGCCTCTGATCGGTTTTGGTCATTGATAAGGAAATCCGAACCTAAAAATTTAAATCAACAAAACCTTCCTCAACTTTATTCGACAATCCACTTTATATGATGACGCCTGTGAAAAGATTATAAATACATGTAAAATTTGTGTCTCGTTAATTTACATAGCCAATGCTATTGCGCTGTTTATTTCAGATTAAAAATTACTCGCCTTCCTCCTTTAAACAATGCTTGATATGTCATTTAACGAATTCTTTGATTTTAGTGACCGTTATAAAGTCTTCATTGACTTGTTCAATCTGTCGACATTCATTTTGCCAAGAAATCATATTCCACCGCTCACTGAAGATATGAAGTCTAGATTAGCGAACAGGGATTTCAAAGGAAGGTTTGTTTCAGAGACAGAAGTCAGTCAATTGGAGCGAAGTGTTGAAGTCTCACTGTAAAGTTTACAAAGCATGTTTTTTTTTGCGTGGTTGTTTCTGTTTGTTGTTTTTTTAAGTATAGTGAATAAAGGGAAAATAGAACTCGCTAGCGAAAATTTAGTTTCGATTTTTTCCAGGTCGCCGAAATGTCTAAGAACCGGTCATTTTGTATGAGCTGCATTTTTTTAAGGGATGAATGGGCCACCGGCGGTAGTAAGGCCTCTTAAACTAAGAGGCTATACAAAAATATTTTACGTAAACGTCTAAGCCGATTGGCTACCGCTTCGTTTTCAATTGACAAGATTTTAGCTCTGTTCGGGCCATATTTATTATTTTGGGGTTAAAAGGGTTAAATTGGCACCTGCTGCGGCACGATGTGTTTTTTTTTTAATAAAAGGGTAATAAAAATCCAAATGTATGTTTGCATGAGCCGTCTTTCAATATTCTAAGACCACTAGACTGGTACAATCGTCTCGGTGGAACGAAATGTTAACAAACAAAAAACACATAACCGCCTACAAAGAACACTAAATCTCGTATTTCAATAGACAGGGACTTACAACCTCCGCTCTTTGGGACTAAAACCCCGCTTATTATCGAAATTAAGAGATTCAAAATTTTGGGATCACCAAGAAAATCAAATTTTTTATTCATATATTTATCGTCAAAGTTCCGTGCTTAAAAGCTTTCTCTGTCTGTTGAGAGTGGTTGCTTTTTACTTACTGTTCGTTACAATGAATGAATCGGTGTTAATTTTAGCATCTTTAGAAGTGCCTCTTATTAATGGGAAGAAATGTTGCTGTCTTTTTACTATGTAAGGCATAACTGTACCTTGTATCTAGAAATCTAGAACCTGAAAATTCCAAAGAGCAACATCTAAATTCCAAGAAACCCTTGGAATCTAAAAATTGTCTACTCATTCCTAGAGTTGTGTCTGATTTGACAGAAAATGCAAATACTAAAAAACAACTTGCAGGGAAAGTCGAGCAGTTATATTTATAGCATTATAGTTATAACTAATAGTTATAGCATTTCATATTAAAAAAAAATTGTTGAAAAAGGAAGAAATATTTTCGAAAATGAAAAATTTGTAGAAAGGAAATTTAATACTACGCATAGTATTCTGAAATGATTAAAAGACCTCTGCAAGTTAACTCTTTTTTTAATGCACCTTGTGGGAAAGTTATTCCAAACAAGACTATGGAAAAAAAAAGAAAAATAACATGAAGTAATTGACGTTATCACTCGCAGTATCACACCTAGCCAATGAACCCAATTATTATGCATATGAGTAGGATAAGCCAAAGTGAAAACTTCTTTTTATTTGATTTTAATCCTTGGATTCACAATATAATAATAATAATAACCGTTCTTTGTTCAGAAGAGTAACATTATATTTTTATTTCCAGATCAAACATTGGTGTGTGCAAAGGTTAACAACAAGCCAATCTCAACTAACCTAAAATGCAATAAACTTTTTTTTTCACATTCCAAATGCAATATTCAGCAAAATCTGCCTACGGTAAGATCACTTTATTAATGACATGAATGACACCATTGGCATTCATCAGGTCAGCTTTCATTAAAGAGGCGTCGTTAACCTGAAAAAATTAATCGGTGATAAATAAATGTCAACTAAAGATTGTTGGCTCTTTTCTTATAAGTAATGCAATTTGCTTTCAAACTTTGAAAGTTGTAGCTTACTGACAGAGTAAAGGAATTGATTTGAATCTTAATCAAGTTTTATGGACTACTACTGAAAACTTATCCGTGCACCAAGCTCTTTAATCCTTACATCTCCAGAGATAACAGCTTTTATTCCAACTCTGTTCGAGGAAGCCTTGCTTGTCGTCTTGCTCTAGCTGGATTGCCAAAAAACAGAATTTATCTAAATTTTCTCCTTTATCCATAAAATATAACCTAACCGTAGAATAGAAAAGATATGAAGGTGTTTTCTTTAAGAAAAGTCTTTTGATAGTTTTATTTTTTCGTTTGACTGGCCGTGTATCATACATCAAGCTCTATGAAAACATGGTTCGATTCTCCTTTCTCGGACTACAACGAAATAAAAGTTAGGATGGCTGGGTCACGTTTTTAAGGATGCAAAATGATAGATGGCCGTACACTTTCGAATAGAGTGGGATAAAGGATGGGCTTTTATGGTTAGGGTCAAGTGGCTTGATGTTTCCTTGATTTTTTAGTAGTAGTAGATGTAAAGCAAGGCAATGGGATAAAAGGTTCAATTGTAAAAAGTTTTGGTTTAATTTCCTCTTATTTAGAGGAATTCCTTTTTGTTTCTCGAAGCATTGTAAAAGAAAAGTCGAACTTTATTGCGCAGTGCGAGGGTTTAAGGGAGAGACAACCATCTTCATACTTAGGCTTATCTTGAGCAGAATATTATAATGAACAGAAATCAAATGAAGAAACAAACAAACTTTTTCAAATGGAATTAATGAGCAAAGTCAAAATTCAAATGAACATAAATCATCCTGCATAGGATGGGGGCGGCCAGCAAATCAGTCCCATTCTTTATACTATTAAATAAAAAAAACAAGTTTTTTTTAACTGAAAGTAAGGAACGACGTTAAAACTTAAAACGAACAGAAATTATTCCGTATATGAAGGGGGCTGTCCCCTCCTCAACG
>JAQQPU010004177.1:0-13892 GCA_029168905.1 Artemia sp. Kazakhstan ARC1039 | reverse complement strand
GTTGAGGAGGGGACAGCCCCTTTCATATACGGAATAATTTCTGTTCGTTTTAAGTTTTAATGTCGCTCCTTACTTTCAGTTTAAAAAACTTGTTTTTTTTTATTTAATTTCTGATCGTTTTTTAGTTAATGCAGCTTTTATTTGCATAAAAATTTTACTTTTCTTTTGCTAAATGGATGTCTTTACAAATTAACTTACGTAACTAACGTATATTTTTCTATATTCGTATATTTTTCTTCTGGCGAAAAATACAAAGTTGCAGATTTTTGCAGATATGAGCTTGAAACCTATGTAGCCTAATAGGGTTTTCTGATACGCTGAATCTGACGGTGTGATTTTCATTAAAATTCTTTCACTTGTAGGGGATGTTTCCCCCCTCTTTAAAAAATCGAGTAAATTTTCTCAGGCTCGTAGCCTTTGATGAGTAATACTAAACTTAATAAAATTTATATATTTAGGATCAGCATTATAAACACATTCTTTTGATACATTTA
Organism: Artemia sp. Kazakhstan ARC1039; assembly: GCA_029168905.1. Classification (NCBI taxonomy): domain Eukaryota; kingdom Metazoa; phylum Arthropoda; class Branchiopoda; order Anostraca; family Artemiidae; genus Artemia; species Artemia sp. Kazakhstan ARC1039. The sequence continues at coordinate 13,398 of JAQQPU010004177.1, read as the reverse complement.
TCGACATCAAAATTCCGTTTTTAAAAGTTTCGATTACTATTGAGCCGTATCGCTTGTTTTTTTATTACGTATATGTTATTACGTATATGAGGGGGTTCTGCCCTTAGTCAATACCACGCTCTTTACGTTAAAAGTTAAAAAAAAAATTTGATTCACAAACCCCTGAATCACAAAGGCCGTTTAATTAGAATAGATAGCTCTTTTGAAAGCACTAAAAAAAACTGTAGCGTAAAGAGCGAGGTATTGACTTGGGGGAGAACCCCCTCACATACGTTATAATTTCTGTTCGTTTTAAGTTCTAATATTCCTTCTTACATTTCAGTTGAAAAAACTTGTTTTTTTTTTATTTAATTTCTGATCGTTTTTTAAATAATGCTTGGAAATCCGGCGCCCCCTTCATAGAAATGTCCCTTACCCCAAAGAAACATCCTCCACGGAAATATTCTCCAGAGTAACTCCCTCCTCTAGCCCCCCCTCCAGAAAAAATCCTTCCTGAAAATGGTTGTATACTTCCCAATAACCAATAAATAATGCTGGCAAGTCCGGCGCCCCCTTCATGGCGATTTCCCTTCCCCCATGAAAAATTCCTTCATGAACAGATCCTCCAACATAACTCCCGACCCACCCTTCCCTCCCACTAGCAGAAAAAAAACCTCCTGAAAACTTCTGTATACTTCCGAATAACCAATACTATATGTTAACATTGGGTAAAGTTCATATCTTTTAGCCCTCCCTCTGGGTACTTCGGGGGATTAAGTCATCCCAAAAGACATATTTATCATATTTTCGACCATGCTGAACAAAATGGCTATCTCAAAATTTTGATCGGGTGACTTTGGGAAAAAAATGAGCGTGGGAGGGGGCCTAGTTGCCCTCCATTTTTTTGGTCACTTAAAAAGGGCACTAGAACTTTTAATTTCCGTTCCAATGAGCCCTCCCACGATATTCTAGGACCACTGGGTCGATACGATCACCCCTGGGGAAAAAAAAAAAACAAACAAACAAATAAACACGCATCCGTGATCTTTCTTCTGGCAAAAAATGGAAAATTCCACATTTTTGTAGATAGGAGCTTGAAACCTCTGCAGTAAGGTTCTCTGATACGCTGAATATGATGGTGTGATTTTCATTAAGGTTCTATAACTTTTAGGGGGTCTTTCCCCCTTTTTTCGAAAATCAGCCAAATTTTCTCAGGCACGTAACTTTTGATGGGTTAGACTAAACTTAATGAAACTTATATATTTGAAATCAGAATTAAAATCTGATTCTTTTGATGTATCTATTGGTATCAAAATCCCGTTTTTTAGAGTTTCGGTTACCATTGAGCCGGGTCGCTCCTTACTTACAGTTCGTTACCACGAACTGTTTGAAAGTTTGGCTTAATTCCTCAATGCTTCAGGAAAAAACCTCTTACCCAAGAGTAATATGATAAAAAGTTTGACTTGAAATAATAAAATATCCTGTTTAGGAATCTAATCATTAAACAAAACACTTCAACTTACAAACTGGCGACATTTATTGTGCTGCGAAATGTTTTCTGTAAAGTTTGGTCAAAATTAATTGTAAGTAGAGAGAAGTTGGGGTGACACCCCCTGGTTTTCAGGATGATCTAAATTCGGTTTATGTTTCAATGTAGCTCTTTATTTTTTATTTAAAAAAGGCCATACTTATTTATCTATTGGCAAGTAAAGATCCCAATGGCACCTTTGCAGGACTCGTTTTTTAAGGGGTTGAAATGGGGATATAGCTTAAAAAAAAATCGGCAAATCAGTAAGAAAATCGAAGGCTTTTTAGAAGTTATTTTATTTATTATTTTTTCAGTTCCTTTCTTTTGCATGGCTCATTGGAGTCTGTTTAATATATTTAATCTACTTAATTTATTCAATCTATCAAATCTATTTAATCTTTGTGTTCAAATTCTTTTATTTATTTATTTACTTCTTGCTCTTCTCTCTGTGGCTAAGTAAGTGATTCTTTTTTCTCTGAGGTAATGACTTGTGTGTCTTCCCCCCTTTTTACAAGCCAAAAGTTCTTTGGGGGAATAGTTTTCTGTAATATCGTGAATTGCCAAATTGCTAAATCCTGGAGAGTTTGGAGCGCACATGGGGGAGAAGCCTCACATATATTTATTGTCCTGCATACCTATGGAAATCATACCTCAAACTCATGGAGGTGCTATTATACCATCAATTTATTCTTTGACAAATTTTCATTTTTTTTTAAATTTACTTATTCTTGAATTAATAAACCGAAGAAAAAGAATCTTGAAGAACAAGAAATTAGTTTTTGACACATTTGCATTTTTTGGTGCTGGCTTAAGTATGCTGCTTGGGGGACGAACACCCCTGACAACACTGTTTATAAATAATATACAGTAGAATCATTCCCTATCTCAACCATTATACAAGCCCGACCGAGATGGAAGGGCTTCGGAGAACGTATAAACAAAAGCGACATTAGATTTTATCACGGGTAGACAAGTCAGATTTCTCTTGAACGCGAAACATGGCTTCCCCTTTCTAACACTAAATCTTAAAGAATCTAACTTTAAATTAATTTATTCTAATACTTATATAAAAATCAGCAATTAATAGCGCAATGTTATTATTAGATACTTTTAGAGACTACAAGTAGGTTTCAAAGTCTCGAGTTGGTTTCAAAGGCATTTTGAGAAAGTTTCTGCGAAAATACGTGTTCCAGGGTTCTCATTTGATTTGGAGCTTTTATATCTAGCCAAATATTAATGAGACGTGATTCTAATGTATATTATTTACATACAGTGTTTGGGAAGAACAAAAGTATAAAATGGACGTGGATCCGTGATCATTTCTGACAGAAAAAAAAAAATGCAAAATGCCACATTTTTGTACATGGGAGTTCAAAACCTCTGCAATGGAGGTTCTTCGATACGCTGAATCTGATGGTGTAATTTTCAATAAGATTTCTTAACTTTTGGGGGATGTTCCCCCCTATTTTGAATCCTTTTTGCATCAAATTTTCTCAGGCTCTTAGATTATTATGAGTAAGATTAAACTTAATGAATCTCATATATTTGGAGTCAGCATAAAAAGTCAATTCTTTTATGTAGGCTATCTATTTTTATCAAAATTTAGTTTTTTTTGGGTTTTGGTTACAGTAGTACTACTAGTAGTAATTGTAGCAGTAAAAGTCGTGGCAGTAGTATGAGTTGTAGTAGCAACAGAAGTAGTTGTACTAGTAGTTATAGTAGTAAGGACATTTTGCATTTTCACCATCCACCTTGACATGTTCTGAAAGTTTCAACTTAATACACTGAACATTCCTGGGGCACTGTTGATACGTCCTTTTGACAAATATTATTGTACAGACTGTGTTTTATTTAGTTCAAGATCCTCTTAAACATACCCTGAAAGTTTAAACTTCCAGCCGCTAGCCTCAGCAGTATTAGTCATAGTAATAATAGCAGAAGTAGCAGCAGTAGCAGTAATAGCAGTATGCACAGAGTGCCTTTTGGATAGTTCAACGTCCGTCTAAGCATGCCCTCAAAGTTTTAACTTAATATCCTTAGCTATTCTTGAGAAATTGCTCGTACATCCTTTTGCCAGCCTAAACGCACACTGTCTGCTTCAATTTACTTCAGCGCTCCCCTAAGTGTTCTCTGAAAATTTCATCTTAATACCCTTAACCTCAGTAAAAATAGCAGGCGCTGCAATCGTAATAGCAGCAATAGTGTTAACATGCAGAGAGAAGCTTTTAAATCCCCCTCAACATGCCCTTGGTCATCACCCTCATCATTTATCTTAAAATTCCAACTTAATATGCTCAGTCATTCCTGATTATCATACTTTTTGCAAGCTGTATGTACATAACACGCTTTGATTTATTTCAACACATCCCTTAACATTCTTTGAAAACTTCACTTGAATGCACTTGGTCTTTTTGAACACCATTCTTGAAATGAATTGATTTTTGAATTTGATGAACTTGGTGGAAGTGTTGAAAGACTTGAGGTACCAAGTCCTGGCTAATTAGGGCAAAGCCAAGACGTAAAGTCCATGTAAGAGGAAAGCTGGCATAACTTTTTCAGAGTTGTTTAGAAATGATTAATTTCACTTCTTAATGATAGCTCAGAACTGAGCAGAACTCGGGCAGAACTGAGGTAGATAGGCATAGAGTAAGGGTAATTCAAGTATTCTATCAGTTCTGTTATCCATTTGTAGGCATTTGACACAAACCCAAAAATGATTCAAAGAATTATGACTGAATACATCCACAGGACTTGCAGGCAAATCGGCAACTGAGATTGTTCATGTTATATGAGCTTCGCCTACTGGGCAAAACCCACTGGAATTGCGATGGGGGTGAAGCTCTTTCCTAATAACAAATATTATATATAAACAGTGGGCAAATCGTATAATTGACAACCCTTGTTCAGAGAGATGTGTCCTCAGAGATATAGCTTCTGGACTTTCAACTATGCTTAACAAAATGATCATTTCAAAATTTTAATTGTAAGTGTTCGGAGAATTGATGGGTTTGCGAGGGTGCTGCTTGTCCTCCAAATCAGTTTTGACTCTAGAAGGACACTAGAAACGTTAATTTCCAATCGAATGAGGTCCTTTAAAAGTTTGTGTGATAGCGCTACGCTGTGTAAGAATTTACTCTAGTTGAATCTAAAATTTATTAACCGGGGTTAAATCATTTCTTGCTATAACCTTGAATTTTTGTCTTTGTTTTTGTATAAATTGATCCTTGTTAAAAGAGGGGTCCAACAAACAACAAAGTTAACGAGACACGAAAATAATTTTATAAGGGCAGTCGGTGTTGCTAGCTAAGCCTAGATGTGAGTACAAATAAATTGTTCCTTTTCAGGCTCACAATGGAAACTTCCTGGGCTTTACAGCGAAACATCGAGTCTTGCTGTCACAATATAAATACTCTCGGAAAATTTTGTTTTGATCACATATTAGTTGCTAGTTAGTTGGTTTTTAATATCTTTAATTCTTATTTCAGCAATAAAGATTAAAGCGAATATTGTACTTATGTTATGAGTTATAAATCTCTTTCAAACCTCTTTCACAAATAAAATATTAATAACTAAAACCATAATTCTTTTAAAACTAAAACCCTTGCTCTTTTCTAACCATTGTGTTGGGTTTACTTTATCTTTAAGCTTCAGGCCCAGGTTATTTCTAGAACTTCTTATATTTATTCATTTGTTATATATTTATTATCAAGCAGAATTTGACGTCTGCAAGCTACTCTCATTAATTCTACAGACTCTATCGAAACCGGTCACAGCTGCCTATGATATTGCTTATATGCTCTTTTAAAAACCTGCACGCATATAATTTTTTTCGTTTAATTAAAACTCCCCCTAAAGGCTCCCTGAAAATTTCTTCTTAATACCCTTTGCTTCCTCAGTTACAGCGAACGTAGTAGTAGTATTTATAGTATATACATTGTGGATTTTGGTTAGTTCGAAATCCAACAACAACATACCCTGAAATAATGAAAGCCGTTTTCAACGTATTACTGTTAACCTTTTTGACAATCTGCATGCTCATATTTATTTTTGATTTAGTTAAACATCCGCCAAAACATTCCTAGGAAGCTTCTCCGTAATACCCTTAGGTTCAGTAGTAGCAATAGTCGTAGTAGTTGTAGCAGCATTATTATCAGTATCCACATTGCACTTTTGGCTTTTTTCCAACATCCCCCTCAACACACTCTGAAAGATTCACCTTCATACCATAAATCGTTCCATAGGCATTGCTGATGCGTTCCCTTGACAACCTGCAAACGCCTGTGTTTTGATTTAGTTTATCACTGTTTCAACAATCCTAAGAATTTTGCCTCAATATCCTTAGCTTTAGTAGCAGTAATAGTAGTACCAGTGGTAACAGTAGTAACAGTAACATTAGAATTAGTAGTAGCAGCCTTAGCTTTAGTAGCAGCGGCAATAGTTGTAGCAGTAGTAGTAGTAGCAGCGGTGGCAGTAGGATGAAAATGTTGTCTTTTGATTAGTTCAACATCCCCCACAACAAGCTCTGTAAGTTTCAACTTCACACACAAATCCATAGTAGGAGTCCTAGTAGTACTAGTTGTAGGACTAGCAGTAGTATTAAAGGTAGTTGCACTATTACTAGTAGAAGCAATAGTATTAGCATATTGCCTTTTGGTCGGTTGAATATCCCCCTCTCCCCAACTCAAGCCCTGAAAATAATTGGCCGTTGGCTTAATATAATTGCAGACATGTACTTTTGATAACCTGTATGTTCATAGTGTGTTTTGATTTAGTTCAACTTCCCCCTCAACACTTCATGAATTTTTCATCCTAAATCTCTTAGTCTTAGAAGTAGAGTCAATAGCAGTAGGCGTTGGTAGTAGCATTAACAGTGGTAGTGGAGTTAGTAACAGCGTGCACATATTGCCGTTTCTTCAATTGATCATACCCTTTAAACATTCTCCTAAACTTCCAAACTCATACCCTAAATCTATACCTGAGATACGTCCTTTTGACAATCTGCATGCACAAAGTGTATTTTGACTTATTTTAAATTTTCCTTCAGTATTATCTTAAATTTTAACCTTCATACCCTTAGCCTTAATAGTACCAATACGAGTATCATAGTTGTGGCGCTATTGGTAGGAATAGTCGTAGCAGTAGTAATGTTATATTAGTAATAGTAGTAAAAGTAGTATCAGCAGCATTAATAGCAGTAGTAGTATGCACATGTGCCTTTCAGTCAGTTGAGCATCCCCTCATGATGCCCTGGAAGTTTCAACTTGATACGGTAAGCCGTTCCAAAGATATTGCTGATACGCCCTTTTGAAAAAATGTATGCATATAGTATGTTTTGAATTAGTTCAACTTTCTTTAGCCTTGGTGGTGCTCGCTACAGAAGCAGTAGTTTTAGTGGTAGTAGTGGCAGTGGTAGCTGTAGCAGTAATTGCAGTGGTAATAGTAGTAGTAGTAGTAGTGAAAGTAATCATAGTATTAGTAGTAGTTGCATTAACGTGCAAATATTGCCTTTTTGGTCATTTGATCATACCCCTCATCATTTTCTGAAAATTCCAAATTAATATACTCAATCATTCCTGAGTTATGTTCTTTAGAAAACCTGTATGCACACAACATGTTTTGATTTTGGTCAACACTCCCCTCAGCATTCTCTGAAAGGTTGTCCTAAATACCCTTTGTCTTTTTGGACACTAAAGGTCAAACATGCCAACCTTTCCAAATAAAAAAATACTATATACACAATGGGCGAATTGCGTAACTTAAAGCCCTTGCCCCGAGAGCTACGGAGGGGTTGACATCCTCAGAGACTTAGTTACTGGACCATTTAATTATGTTGAACAAAATGGCCACCTCGAAATCTTTATTAGGTGTGTTTGGGGAATTTATGGGCTTGGGAGGGCGGCTGGTTGCCCTCCAGTCACTTTTGACTCTAGGCACTAGAACAATTAATTTCCAATCGAATAAGCTCCTTCTGAAGCTCCTGCGAAAATTCCTTTTACAGGAAGTGCCTTGGTGGATAAATAAATAAAAAAAATAAATAAGTGAATAAATAATACACTGTGCCCACTTCGCTCTTTATTTAGGCAGCAATATTGTGCTACCTATAATACTTAAAAATTGAAAATGAAACCCTCTATTATAGACGTCTCTAATTATGCATAAGATAAAATCATAAAACCAGGTAATAATTTACTTGTATGTTTAAAGGTTAACATCTCTTCAATTACATGGCCTTAAGGTGAAGACTGTTTAAAAAACTAACTTACTTTAACGGTTTCATTAGTCCGAAACACGGAGAGGCTACCAAACTTGCATTCCAGATTATAGATTAACTCAGGTTTGAATGATTCAACGCTGAAAAGGCCATATGCAATATGGTTTTGGATTACTTGCCTTAGCCTTGGTGGGTCACTCAAAAGACTATCCAATGTTGTCTTTCCTAAAGCCTAGAAATATAATCACCAGCAATGCTTTAATTTGCTTCATTATGACATGACACATGGATTAATTGAAGAGAAACTTTACGTTCAGTAAGAAGAGAATTATTCAGGGACGCTATTGGAACTAGGGACAGTAGGACCGCGAATTCGTTGCATTAAGATACAACAAGCAAGCTTAGGAAATAATCTTTTTGTTTCGCTGAAGACGTGCGATTCAAACCATACCATTCGGCGAGGCTTTAATCTACCGCGTGATTTATCCAGTGGCGCCATTTGGGTGGGGCAGGGGGGTCATGGCTCACCTGCTTCTTTGAGGGGATCAATTTTCAACTCTGAAGCTCTTAGTTTATTTTTACTTTTCCAAACTTTTTTGTTGCTTTCGATTTATTCCTGGAAAACCAAAAACAAGGTCATTAGAAAACAGCAAATTGAAGACACTCAAAAATTTGCAGCGAAGTCACCCATTTGAAAAATATCTCTTTTGGCATGGTTTTGTCGACTTCGCCCTGTGACATTATACTGTCTCCCATAATTTATGATGTGGCGTGCTAAAAACATAATATCATATAATATTATGATAAGATAAGGTGCAAGAGCATTCATCGACGTAGGATTGAGAAAGTGAAAAGACATTACAGAGCTGGTAAGGCAGCACGAAAGCAGTGACCGGCACAAAGTATGTACCATTTCCTGGACCAAATTTAAAACTATTCAGAGGGAGACGGCCAAATCTGTTGCCTCAAGCCTCTCCAAAGAACGGCAAAAGGAAATATTAGAGAACAGACGGTATGTAAAGGCTCTGCTAAAAACTACAACCTTACTTGGACGGCAAGGTCTTGTGTTTCATGGCCATGACAAAGGAGAGCCCAGTGCCAATGACGGTAGGTCTTATAACGGAAATCAACCCAGACCTGATGGACAAGTCTCGCAAGACCTATGGCCATTACTTGTTACACGAGTACCAAAACGAATACATTTAGTTCATAGGAAATAAAATTAAAAGTTCTATCGCGAAAGATGTCAGAGAAGCAAAATAATTTGCCGTTCTTGCTGACGAAACAAAAGACTTCTCAAAAAAGGAACAACTTGCGATCTTAGTGTGCTATGTTCATGATATTAAAATCAAAGAAAGAGCCATAGGTTGCTACCACATGCACAAGGTTGGCGCTGAGAGTTTGGCCGACTTTATTTACAATGAAATAAAGGGTATCGGCCTTGACTAGTCAAAATGTGCCGGACTTTGCTATGACGGGACGAGTGTAATGAGCGGACGTTTTTCAGGAGTACAGGCCCGTCTCCGGGAAAAAGCACCGCGAGCGATGTACTCACTGTCATTCCCATAGACTTAACCTTGTTATTGACGATTGTATGCAGAAAAAACGAAGAATTTCGTCTGTATTTTCAGTTTTGCAAACAGATATGGTTTCTTTTCTAACAGCAGCACTCGATACCAGCTGTTTGTCGAGGTCCACAAAACTGCCAACGTGTCCGTGCTAACACTTGAAAGGACAGCTGTGACACGTTGATCTTTCTGGTATAGATTAGTGGCTAAAATTCTGGTAAGATATGACTGCATACTCATAGTTCTGTCAGTTGTTCAAGAATCTTCTGACAGGGAAGAAGCAGCAGATGCTACAGGTCTTAAGAATCAACTAGAGTGGTTTCCCTTCATATTCAGTTTGCATGTCATTCCGGAAGTTCTTGCAGTGATCAACCCTCTTTCTGAACAACTGCAGGCCGCAGATCTGATCATTTGAGACGCCTACACTTTAATCACCACAACAAAAAAATAACTAAAGATAAAGAGTGATGTCGAGTATTTTCGAGTCCTATACGGGAAGTCCAAGGAGTTAGCTATTAATGTTGGAGCTGATCTGTCAGAAACAAGCGCTCTTGCTTTAGCCGTACCAGTAAAATCAAAACGAGTTCAGAAGATATCCGGAAGACTCAGGGACTATTTGATGACATCAATACTTGGAAAGCACAGCACTGAATCTGAGGGCACAAGAACAGAAGAGAAAATGCGAAGAGAGTTCTACGAGGTTTTGGACAGAGTGGTAAATGAGTTTGAAGAGCGCTTTCCTGTCCATCTGCCAGTACTAGAAGCCACACGGTGCTTTAACGCCAAATCTGAAGACTTCATGAACACAGATTTACTTCTCGAGATCGCGACATACTTCGTTAAGGCTGGCATCGATGTTATAGAGCTGTAGAGTCAATCTTCGATAGGTCATGCATATGTGTCGCAGGTTCCACAGAAACCAGCAAACGCTTTAGATCTTTTCGAAAGCCTAGGAGAATTGAAAGAAGCTTTTTCTGAGGTTCTTGAAGTCCTGAGGCTAGTCCTCACACTCCCGCTCAAAACATGCTCAAATGAACGATCTTTCTCTGTGTTGACATTTGTGAAGTATTACCTTCGGGCAACAATTGGCAACGAGCGACGTTCGCATTTGCTCCTTATGTTCTCTGAAAAGGCTGCAGTTAAGGAGCTTGATTCTGAAAAGCTTGTAGACGAATTCGCAAAAATAAAGCCAAGGAGATATCCATTGCTTAAATAACTGCACGTAACTTTCAGTTTTAATCTGTGTGGTAAATGTTCCATCTTGTAACATTTTTTAGGTCCCTAACCAGGTTGCAAAAGGCAAAATCTAAATAAATTACGTTGCTTTAATGTGTATTCGAAGAGTCATTTGAAGAGTAGTCTGTCAAACAGAGTTATTACATTTTGAGTCTGGATGGGGGCCCGAAATTGATCTTTGCTCCCCCCCCCCCCTTGAGGTTTTCTGAAATGGCGCCACTGGATTTATATAAGTTTCATTGATTGACTCCAGAGAATAGTAATTCATTTAGCGCTTGGGAACATTAGAATAGTCTTGTTTTTAGTATAATTTAAATACAATTTGCAACGTATAGACAAGTCACTCAATTAATTTTTTGTTTTTATTAAACGTGCTTCATACTGAATAGCATTTATAATAAAAAAATGCGAGGCATAATTGTGCAAACAAAAACTTTCAAAAACTAAGAGGTAGAGACAGACTTTAACTATCAATACAAATGACTGGTACATCAACTTTAGCTTATGAATATTCTAGTACACAGGATTAACTAAAAAAATTTTAATGTTAATACATTTCGTGTCATTTTGAAGCTTTGTTTAGTTGCAAATCAGGAAACAGTTTATTGGAATTTGATATCGATGGAATTTGAGATGCTAACCTTAAGTGATAGGAGCTTATTTTTCATAGAATACTTTTCTTTACTTTGAGCCAACAGTTAGTTCAATTGACGGGTTTAACGATTGCGAGACACTGATTTTATTCCAATTTGAGCAGAATGCTCACATACGTAGTGATCCTTTTTGTTATGCATATATTTACCTGATAGCCTCACCCCAGAAACTCTACATTATTGATATAGTAATATTGTAATTTCACAACTTACAGTACCAATTATTCAGCGAGTTAACCTACTGTTCCAGTGAATTGTTTGTTTCTTCATAAAAAATAAGCAATTATCTGGAGCAAAGAACCTAGGGCTTTGAAGAAGACCTAGTCTCCTTGTTTTGTACATTAAGTTAATTTATATCCTTTACTACTACTACTACTACTAACAACTCACCGCAGCACCAAGCCGCCTGAGGACAACACAGCTACGCACGATCCTCCTCCACCCCAATCTATTCAAAGCCTCCCTTTTTACACCCGCCCACGAAGTTCCCATTTCCTTTAAATCTTTCATTATGACGTCCTCCCACCCCATACGGGGACGACCTGCTTTCCGTTTAGCCCTAGATGGTTGGCCGAAAAGAACAATCTTCTGCAATCTGTCATCCTTCATCCGCACAACGTGCCCTAACCACCTCAACCTTTCTTTCATTATAGCCCTAGAGAGCGGTATTGAACCACATTTTTCGTATAGCCTATTGTTTGAGATACGGCCAGTCAGCCGGGTACCCAGAACAATCCTTAAACAATTTCTCTGGAAAACATCTAGCAAATCTTCATCCGCTTTTCGGAGCGTCCATTTTTCAGAGCCATACTTGACCACTGTCATCACTGTAGCTTCTAATATTCTAATCTTGGTTTGCAGACTTATCTTCTTATTTTTCCAGACTTTTTTTAACTGTGAAAAAAGACCCTGAGCCTTGGCTATTCTATTTTTAACATCTTCACTGCTCCCCCCATCTTTACTAATAATACTACCAAGGTAAGTGAAGCTGTCCACCTGATCAATCTTTTCATTACCCAACGTCACCTTTTCATCTTCACTTATTCCTAGCCTTAGTGACTTAGTCTTCCTAACATTAATTTTCAAACCAATTCTAGCACCCTGAACTTGCAAAACCTCTAAAACTTCATTCATTTTGCTCACACTTTCACTTTGATTTTTCTCCATACAAGTCAACTTTTTTTTTCAGATTGCAATCAAATCAATAGCCATGTCACCAACTTATGTCAGCAATATGCCATGAAGTAGTAGTCGACACCGCAAATCTTGCTGTATAAAATAAAATAAGGTATCTACTCAAATTCATATTGTTCAGTTCTTGCAACATTACCCATCTTTATGTTGAGATTTCAAACTTAGACAAAAAGAATGTATTATCACCTTAAATATTACGTATGGTTAGCACGGAGCAAAAACACAAGGAGATTTTGATTTTCAGGTCGAATTACATACCTTGCCAGCCTTGTGAAATATTATGAATTTATAATTTACCAAGTTAAGAATAATTCAACTATATCTACCTGGAAAGCACTGTCAGTGGGAACAAAAAATGTATACGAAGTTGAGGAAAGAGGATCAACACCTGAAGGTTCTAGTGCTTGTCCCATATTCATCGCATCTGTTATCTCCATTGCCTTTAAGAAAGACCTACAAATAAGAACTTGCTTAAAGTGGTAATATATTCAGATGTAACAATGGTTATTTTTAAATACAATTAGTTTTAAACAATTTTTGGAAGTGTTTTAAAAGACTGAATAATACCTACTGTATTCGGTGAAAATCCTTACAGTTTATTTCAAAAATGTCGAGTTGCCATTCTCTAGTTCCCAAGTATTTGTACTGCTAATTATAAGAAAACCACAATTAAAGAAATAAACTAAGCTGTTTAAGGCCTAATATGCTTCCTGAAGTTTATTAGGCACTATACTACAGAACCTGCACTTGTAAGTACGATAAATAAAGCTATGTTTCATAAAGTTGTACACGAAACTTGTCGATAGAAAGTAACAAGAAGTTCCAGCTACGTTAGCTTGGTCTAAGCCAAGGACGAACAGAAATAAAGTCAAATATTAACAAGTTTAAAATCAACAGATATCACTATAAATGAATAAATGAAACACAAAACGGACAGAAATAATAAACAATCAAGTCAAATCCAAAATGATCAGTAATTACCACAAACAGGAGTAGGAATAACACCCCCGTACCCTTCTAAGGGCAAGA
>JAQQPU010004176.1:0-53864 GCA_029168905.1 Artemia sp. Kazakhstan ARC1039 | reverse complement strand
CAATAGAAGCAATTATTATATTCATAAAGAGCATAAAAAAAGGCATTGAGTGGTATGTTCACTTTATTTGTAAGTCAATAATATGAACTGTGAAAAATTTACCAATTCATTTCTGACAAAAATGATTATTATATTTGGAAAGAGCATAAAAAAGGCATCAAGTGGTATGTTTACTTTATTTGTAAGTCAATCATATGAACTGCAAAAAATTTACTGCAATGTCTAATATTTGAGTAAAATTTTAAGCCATATCAGCGTTTTTTTTTTTTTAAACTTAGAAAATGCATTTACAGATCCTTGAAACCTCATAAATTGGAATTAAGCAAAGTTGTGAGACTGAAAACAGTTTTCTTGCACTTGATTTAAGCAGAAGAGCCTTTTAGACCAAAAATTTGGCTTACATTTTCCCTTCAGAATATTTTACAGATTGTTACAGAGCTTATGGTCAAACTGAAGAAAATTATGCACTCCTTTACATGAGAGAATTCACAGTTGAAATTTGCTCAACTTTATGTCAACAGAAACATAGAAATGTAATTCAGAGTAAATTTCAATTAAGATCTGACCTACTTTGGTATATTTAAATAGATAGGGAGTAACTACAAAATAATGATGATATTAGTTTGACTAAACAGGTTTGAGAAATAATGAAAAATATTCTTAATAACACACAAATAGTTTCTAACCAATGACACACTAATAGGTCCACACCTTTTGGTTAATTGAAGGAATTAATTATTTAATTTTTTATCATAATTAAAGTTTAATTATGCTATAATTCTTTGTCTAATTTGATAAAATGGATTAAAAAAGTGTCTAAATGAAAAAAAAAAAAACATAAGAAAAGTTGAAAATGATTTTTTTTTTTTTAGGAAAGTTTGTAGGATTGAAAGGGATAGGATAGGAGTGAATTGGAGCCATTTGTTTTAGTGTAATGATGGGTCATTGACATCAGAGAGAAATAAGAAGTGAAATTCAAAATAATAATGGTGAGAATTTGCTTTTTGAGGTCAGAGAGATGGATAAAAGACAATAAAAAAAGCAAGATATTAAAGAAAACATGGACACTGACAAGAATTATATTAAGATTATTTTCTCACAAAGGATACTCTTGAAAAAAAAAAAATTAAGATAAAAAGGTGGCTGCTTTAGAAGAAACCTTTGAGCACATGATATTTCTGCCAAGTAACACCTCCTTCTGGAGACAAGTAGTAGTTGGCAAGTTTTTATCCAAAATTTCTGGATTATCTTGACGTATTATTACTTGATATGCAACCTACGTCCTGGAATGAGGTATTTAAAATTGTACCTGGAGACTCTGCTTAAGCATTTGAGATACCGTGTAAAGTGACAATCTAATTGTGGGGCAAAGTGTACATTCTATGATTATCATAAGATTCTCAGGCTGCATGATTATTTCTGATCAAAACAGTCTGAATCTTTGCAAAATACCAAAAGTGTTCTCAGTTAACCTGCAAACTGAGGAAACTCTGTAATTGTATATCTTTTGGAGTTTGACAAGGTTTATACCAGGAATTCTGAGTTGGTGTGCTGGATTTAGGCTCCTTTGTCCAATGGGGTTTGAATCCAATTGTATCCAGTTATTTGGTTTGAGACAGGGGTCAGTGGCATGACTCTGTAAACTCAGCCTGAGTCAACTCAGCTCTAAATGAGAACCTGGAGAAATCTGGGGAAGGTAAACAGGAAGGGTGTGCAAAAGCACAGGAAAGCTGGTCTCCACCCCTCCATTGCACTTCCTGACCAAAGGGCCATCAGACTGAGATTACCACTGCAGGTTTGGACTAAGGGTCTATTGCTGTATCCTTTACCTACCAAGAATAGGCCTCATTATATAGTCCTTGAGCAGAAAGGCTTTGTCCCATAAGAAAAAATGTCGAAACATGGTGTTGGTTCCAAGGAGTTATTTTTGGTAGAATAAGCCTGCTATCTCCACTATTGATGCACTGCCCAAATTCTTACAAAGAAAAGACACCACCATCAGGGGATATGGCTTTTCTATAATTTGTATTTTTCTTTGTTATTTTTACTTGCACTTTATTTAGCAAGTCAGAAAATTCATTTCTAGCAAAGTGTGTAAGATTCATGAGTTTTTCATCATTGTCAGTCAAGAGAAGCTCATTGAGCAAGTTTAGCAGCCCTGTTTTCTCTTTTTTATGGTTTTTGAGTATTGGGCATACCACTGCTTCTTTTTCTTTTGTTTCTTAGTGCAATTGGCATTTTCATTTTGCTCAGAAGTAAGTGGTGCTGACACAATAACTAAAACATCATTATTAGAGCTATTACTATCTATCATGTTGAAAATTTTAAACTAACTGCCAAGTGCTAAAAGTAGTGACATTAAAAAGAAGAAATTTTTTTTTTTCAACACTTTGATCTGAATGGAAAGTAATTTAGTCTGAAAGATTAGCTACATAAAACCATAAGCATAAATCTTCTGTTTTGGTCTGAAACAGCCATTGTAAAAGGTTTCACTTGCATAACACAAAGAGTTTTAAAGGTCATCAAAGGTCACTGCCTGCTAGAGAGAAGAGGAGTGGAGGTAGCTACTTCAAAATATCTTCCCAGGACATACTTTAGTCTGTAGACCCATCCCTGAAAGTTTCATTTTCCTAACATAACCCTTTTCTAAGATAGAAAAATGTTTGTAGAAAATAAGCAGTAATGTATAATAGACCTAATTACCTTAATTTNTACCTTGGAGCAAAATTAAGGTCCATACTGGATCTGTTGTGCTCTGGGTCAGTGATGGCAAAATCCTGTCACTGTGTTAGGGCCCAGTGACATGCCATAAGAAACGTCTGCTGGAGAGATGGAATTTAAGCCCAAAGCAGCATCAGCCTCCTAGCAAGACACTCATTATCCACTCATATTTTCATGGCTTGTCATTTCATTCCTTGTCCAGTCTGGACTTGAAGGATGCAGCTGTGGGTGCAGTTGCCATTACAGCTTGAAGGCTATTCTAATTGTTGACAACATGCTCAGAGAAGAAGTGTTGCCGTGTTTGTGTATTGACAGAATGTTTTGACAGCTTTTGTGAGTGTCCTCTTGTATGGTGCTGACTTGAATGTTTGGTAAAAAGGGGGTTATTTGGTTGTGTGTTATACTTGTAGGTCAGCATCATATCACCATGGCAGCGTCTGAAGACAAGTGTTGACAGCTGCATGCATTCCAGTCTCTTGTTGCATGGGAGATCTTGTAGGCCAGCTATGCAGTTTCTGGCACTCCTGAACTCCCTTGATTAGACTAGTATCATTCTTATAGGAAGGGGAGGTGAGACATGTACCAAAATCCAAAATATACCTAACTATAGCCTTATAGAGCCTTAGAAAGACTCTATGGGAGCAGCTGGTTATGGTGCATTTGAGGAAACCAATCAGCACTCCTAGAGAATAGGGTAGGGCCCAAAACAGTACCTTGGGGGACTCCACTTACAACATCACATGGTTTGGAGGAAACCTTGTTGCCATTAGCTGTGAAGAGTTGAACCTGCTGAGTCCAACCACTCAGAAAGTGCATGACCCAATCAATCATGTCCACGTGGGTACCTGCTGCCAAAAGTTTCAATCTGAGATGGTTGTGTGGTACCTTGTTGAAAGCCTTGGCTAGGTCCAGTAAAATCAGGTCCACAGGGATTCCTTTCTCCCAGTGATTTGTTATGATGCTGTATGTCTCCAGGAGATTGGTCTCAACCAATTTTCCTGGCTGACAGCCATGCTGGTTGGTGGAAAGTATATTATTTATATGGAGATGTGTCAGAATCTCACCATTCACAATCTGCTCAAGGGTTTTTGCCACTGCTAAGGTCAGACTGATGGGTCTGTAGTTCTTGGCTTTGGTGTGGTCACCTTTCTTGAGTATTGGGGTGACATGGGTCAGCTTCCAGTCTATGGGTACCTTTTTTGAGTCAAGTGACAGTTGGAATATATTGTATAGTGGTTGTGCAATTTCTTTGGCAAGCTCCTTCAATAGTCTTGGGTGCAAGTTATCAGGACTGGTGGATGGGCTGACGTCTAGTGCTTCAAGTTGCTTTTGGACAACAGGGGAGGGGGAAGAGTAGAATAAGAATGGGTGGCATCAGGTTAGGGATGTAGTATGATGGGCTATGAGGAAGAGAGCCATCTGGTTCACTGGTGAAAGCCAACTCAAACTGCCTGTTGATGAGTTTGGCAATGTCCTTCAAGTTGGTCACTTCCTGGCTATCATCTGTACTGAGTGCTTTTACTGACTGTCTGCTGTTGTTCTTACTAGATACGTACTTCCAGAACTTCTTCAGGTTATTCTCACTATCATCAGCTAGCTTGGACTTGTAACTTGTGTAAAGTTGTTTAGTTAGGCTTCTTAGTTTGTTTCAAGCTTTCGCAAACTTTTGGTAGCGTTCTTCTTTCCCTCCTTTATTGTACTTTCTCCAGTACTGTCCCCTCCTGTTTCTTTCCTTGCAGATCTTGGGGGTCATGAAAGGTAGTGTTTTGGGCTTTGGCATGAGTTTTATTGATGTGTGCTTTTTTGAAGTGTAAGTAGCTTGTCCTTTAAGTTAGCCCATTGTTGGTTGACGTCCCCTTGAAGTAAAAGTGACCAAACTACACCTTGTAGCTCTTTTCTGATTGCCCTGTAATCTACATAAGTTTTCTTTATGTAATCATTTTTATCTTACAAAATGACAGATTCACTTCTAGGATTAAATGATTGCTCTTTCCTAAAGGGGGTAAGTAATTTATGTTCTGAAGCTGGTCTTTATCCCATAAGAACACTAGGTTCAGTAGAGTCAGTCTCTGGAAAAGTTGGCCTCTAGTAGCTTGTTTGACAATCTGGTAGAGATTAAGGTTGTGAAGGCACTTTGTGAATAGATTTGTGCTTCTGCTTGTAAGTACAGGTATATACGAGTATCCCTCTTTCCATATGAGGTCAGGGAAGTCAAAATCACCAGCTATAAGTAGGTTCCCCATGTAATTCATAGTTGCTATTGTCTGCTTGGTTTCTTAGCAATCTGAGGCAGACATGCTTCTATAAATACAGCCTACTCTGGTTATTACTTCACTGCTGTCATCACACAGGTTGAACCATACAGATTTGACAAATTGTGAGTTACCTGGGAGACTTAATGACGATATGCTATAGCATGTCTTCAATAGCGCTAATTTACCATGCCTGCATTCTAAAGACTGTAGGTTAGACACAACACCATACCCTGGAATCTTAAAATGGGAATCTTTGAGCCTGTTGCTACTAGACTTGGGACAAACCTCAGTCAATATGACCAGATCATAGTTTTTGGAATAAACCACGGGTTTCAGCTCATTCAATTTGTTAGGAAGTTAAATCTACATTATATAGAGAGGGGGTGGTGTTAGGTACATTAGAATACCTTCCCAGGACATACTTTAGTCTAGATTCATCCCTGGAAGTATAGTAGATAACAATCTAGAATTTTATAGGCTACTTGGTTATATAATTACATTTTGCTAAAATTATTTAATCCACAGGCATTGATTCATCATGATCAAATTAAGTAAACAATTTATAAATATTTAAATAAATGTGTTTAAATATTATGTGTTTACTCTTAGCTGTTAGCATCACTCTTGTTTAAAGTGGTTTACCTATAAAATGAATCAATTGTAATAAAATTGTAAAATGTAAGAAAATACATGAAAAATGGGTACTTGTCTATTATAAAACACACTTGAGAAGTTAAGTATGGTGACAATAAAATATGATTAAAATAGAACTCTTTATTAGCAAAATTGTGAAGGTCATTTGTAATTTATTAAATTGGGAGCTAAGGCATTGGCTGACCATCTCAAAGACAAAGAAAAGTTCATCATTAATGCAATTCTTGACCTAGTTCATTTTAGTTCATTATTAATGCAATTCTTGAGGACATTGGTTAGTTTGCTTTGACTAGTGATAGGATCTTCAAGAATCATTTTAGATTGTTAGAAGGGCTACAACACAACTGAGCTGGAACAAGAAGGTTTTGCTCATTTGAAAATGAACCACAATAATAATTTTGTTGACCCAGGAACCAGCATCTCTACCCAAAAAGTAGAGAGAATGTGGGGTTCTGCAAAGTGGAGGAACAAACAGCACCAAGGTACATCCTGCCATCATATCTCACTTCATAATATGCAGAATAATTGTACCTAACCCATTAGGCATGTAGACTTTCTGTATTTTACCCCCCCCCCCCTCCCTAATATGCAAATATATAGCCCAGATTTGTTTCTTAAGTATTATATTTTTATCATACTTAGATATATTTTATTAAGATTAACCTAACTTTGCTTCTTGAGTGGTAGGGGGTATATTGCACAAGTACCCCCTATTGTACAAATACCATCATTCCAACATGTCTCTGAAAGAATATTTTGGAACAACTCCATGTAGCCCATCTTGGCATGGAGAAAACAAAACAGAGAGCTTGCATGCTTGTGTATTAGCCTGGCCTGAATCTTAATATTGAAAATTATGTTCAAAAATGTAAAACTTATTGCAAGTTTACTCCCAACAACCCAAGAGAACCTCTGACCAGTGCCAGCATTCCCATCCTACCATGGCAGCATATAGCAATTGCCTTGTTTGAGTAGAACAAGAAACTTTACCTCATCACTGCCAATTATCACAGCCACTGTTTTGAAACAGATAAGCTACCATGCATAACTTCAGGGAAGGTCACTCAGAAGTTAAAGACCCAGTTTGCACATTATGGCACACTATATTGATGACATCAGACAACAGGTCCCAGCTAATGTCATGTGAAATGAAAGTTTTACAGAATCATTTGGAATAGAGCACACAAGTCCCATGTGCCCAAGGTCAAACAGGCTTATAGAGAAAGCAGTTCAAATATGCAAGAGAATTCTTTCAAAGTCCCTTGAGATTAGAAGCAATCTTTACATTTGTATTTTAGAGTACCAGAACACACCAGTTGATAGGTTGTCTCCCCTGCTCAACTGCTAATGAGCCATCAACTTTGATTGGTTCTGCCTTGCACCTACCAACATCTTAGGACAAAAATTATTCCTCAAAAGGCGTTCACAGAAAACCAAATAAAACATCAGGTGTGACAAAAATCCTATTATGACAAAAGAATGAAAGAACTGCCAAAACTCCACCGAGTTAAGGTTTTCATACAAGAGAAGGAATGTGGGGAATGGACCAAAGCAGAAGTTGTGTCATGCAGTAGAAATCCAAGGTCATACCTTAAGATCAGCAATCAGGTCCTTGCTAAGAAGAAACTGGATTCATATATCAAGGCCCTGTCTCTCACTACCAGAAGTGACATCAGCAGCCCAGTGCCCAAGGAGTAGTAATCCAGGTCCAGATGAATCGTTATGAAAATAGACTGTAGAATAGGAGGTAGGAATTGCCTAGCATAGGGTCACCTCTGCCTCTAAACCAAGTACTTTGTCTCCTGCAGTAATGACAAAATGCCATGCCTCCCATCCATCTGAACCAGGTACTCAAAACAAGCATCCCTAAGTCATAATGCAGTGACAAACCCAATTTCCACAGCCAGCACTTTCAAAACTAGCCCTGAACACCAGTCCAAAACTCCTACCACAAGAACTCTCAAATGCACTATGAAAGGACAGTGAAACCCATCAGAAAGATGAATTTATGAGTGATTCAGACTGGACCCCCCCCCCTCTGTAGACAGCTTAATGAAGAAGAAGGGAGATGTAGTATTACCTGCCTAGCCTGTACGTGCCTTCCCTTTGCAAGTATTATTGTTACCCCATGAGATTTGCTTTGCTTATTGTGTTTTATATTATAGGTGCTTGAATCACTAATTTCAATACAAGATTGAAATCAACTTCTACAGGATGAGGTGAACACATTAGGCCTACTTGATTCCTTCTTAATGCTCTTTCCAAGTATAATAAATAATTTGTTCACAGATGCACCCCCACCCCTTCTGATTTTCCATATATAGCCCCAGAAATGTCTAAGAATTAAAACAAAATGCCGAAACAGTGAAATTCTTAATTTATAATCTGCAGGATGTTTTATTAATCAGATTGTCATGTTGCCTTCTATTATTGTGCATAAAAAAAAAATAAAAAAAATATTACAAATCACAAAAAAAAATAATAGTGAAGTGAAGCCACAGGGGAACTCAACATAGAGAATGAGTCAACAGGATGACCATAACTAAATTTATAAAGAAAGGAAATGATCAAAGGGCTAGTAAAAGAGTTTTTAATTGCCCCCATAGTGTAACAACAGAAAGACCAAGATTAAGACCCAACCCATGCACAATCAAAGTTTGGTTATGCAGTGTCTGAGTGAGAACCTTGATCTTTCAGTGCATGCTTGGGGTTCAACATACTTAGAGCATACCCTTGTTCCATAATCATGCTCACATTGGTTAATCAGTTCCATAACAAAAAATTATTTGATAGAATTTCGGCAAAATACTTAATACAAAGCATCATTCTATGAAAAGATAATGATAATTCCACAGGTAATATATTAAGGAAAGAATATATACTTATAATTGGTGATTTTGATAATAGGGAAATTGGGGAGGGGATGAAAGTTTCTAGGATATGCAGTGCTGTATTTTGCTGTCTTTGAAGTGATTTTGTACAAGTTTGGGCAAAATATACCAGTCTCATTGCATGATAAGGTAGAATAAATTTTAAATGCTGCAATATTCCAACATTCCTTCCCAACTTCATCTGCAATTTAGCAATGTGTTCCTTCCAAATAATATTCTGATCAACTAGCACATCTTAATATCTCATAATT
Source organism: Artemia sp. Kazakhstan ARC1039 (assembly GCA_029168905.1). Lineage (NCBI taxonomy): Eukaryota > Metazoa > Arthropoda > Branchiopoda > Anostraca > Artemiidae > Artemia > Artemia sp. Kazakhstan ARC1039. The sequence continues at coordinate 45,092 of JAQQPU010004176.1, read as the reverse complement.
TATACACACTCTAAATAAGTAGATTCATCAATAGGTAGTCTACTAAGTTCAGGTAATGACTGGCCAGTACAAGAGAAAATCATGCACTTGGTTTTTGACATATTAACAGATAATTTATTTGCACTAAATCAAGTGTTTATCCTCTCAAAAGCTTCCTTCATATTCTTTTTAAGTGACATTTCATCACAACTGCACACTGTGCAGGCCATATCATCAGCAGATAGGACGTTTTTTCTGACATCTTCCAGTGCCCTGTTGATGTTGTTAACATAAATAAGAAAGAGTAGAGGACCAAGTATGGACCCCTGAGGAATGCTAACTTGACCAGTGATACCAAGTAGTGAAGAGGTAGCATTTCCACCATCCACGAACTGACTGCACCCAGTTAATTTTGATTCAATCAGAGAATTTCCTGGTCTGCGCAAACCACAGTTATCCAGTTTACAAAGCAAAATCCATGACAAATAATATTGAATGCTTTTTTATATTGATAAATATAGTAGCTGGAATTTCATTTTTATCGAAAGTGTCTTGTATAAACTGTGTGACAGAATCGCATGTTCAGTGCTATGACCTTTCCTAAACCCAAACTGAAGGTCATTAAAACGTCCCCTCTTATCAGAAACTTCACTGTGTGGTTGTAAAGACGTCATGCAATTACTTTTGCAAAAGAAGATATGATCAAGATTGGCCTGTAGTTTGTTGGATCTTTCACATCATCACCCTTATGCAGGGCTAAAACACAAGCAAACTTTAAACAAGTTGGGAAATGTCCACTTGAAAAACATAAGTTGATAATATGACAAAAATTCTGTAACATCTGGCATTATCCATTTTAATAGACTTGTTGGCAAGCCATCCATACCTTCTGGCAAGCCATTCTTCAGTTCATATATAATTCACAGTAATTCCTCCACTGACACCAGCATTAGGGCAAAAGAGCAATCCAATGGAGGTGGCATGGAAGTAGAATATGCTGAATCAGGTAAACTTCAAGTTGATGCATTAAATGATGTTACATGACCAATTTTTGTGAAGTGCTCATTTAGGATACCAACAACATTTTGCTTTCCTTTAACAATTTTTTGTTGGTGATAATATCTCTTCTGGAAGGTTTTTCATTTTCCCTTTCCCAAGTCTTTCATTAATAATCAACCAAGTCTTTTTGGGGGACCCTTCAGCATTTTGAAATTCATGAAGATAGTATAACTGCTTTGCTTGTTGCAGTAGCTTTGTCAAACAATTTCTGTACTGCCAAAATTTGGCCTGATTTTCATGTGTAGGATCTGCCATGAATTTCCTGAAGAGGTTATTTTTGTTATGGATAGAAGACAGAACAGCAGCTGTAATCCATGATTTCTTTGGTTTAAAATAATGCCTAGCTTGCCAGCTTGATAAAGGACATGCATTTTAAAGTACTATTTCGGACTGGTTGATGAAGTACTCAGTAGCTTTTGTCCACATTATCACTTTCTAAGCAGGGAGACCAGTTGACTTGGGACAGTAAACTTTTCAGTTTATCAATCTAAGCAGCATCCAGTCTTCTTGTCCTCAATGAAGAGGATGTAGGGAGGGGGGGTTATAGTTTGAAGGTTGCACAGGGTTATAAAATGGTCAGGAGCATATTCAACTATAACGTTACAACCCAGTGTTTCAAAATTTGTGAAAATATTGTCAATTAGCAATGCTGAAAAACACAATTCTTGCAAAAATTGTTCTGAAAAAATGTTCTTGCAACAATTGCAAGAACTAATTTGTTTACTGATGAGGTACCCCAAGAGAAGAGTGGCTCAAGAGAAGAGCTTAATTTCAGGCAGATATAATTTAGAATAAATATTAAGTGGTTGGCCTCTTCTGAAGGAATCACTCTAGTAAAATAAAACTAGTACCATTACTAGAACTGTTCACAATAGGCGGAAAATATACCTACTTGTAACTGGACCTTTCCCCCCAGATTATAAGGCCTAAAACTACTCCTACTTGTGATGAAACATTTGTTTGTTAAAATAGGCTCCTGCATTCTTAACCTGGTGAAATCTATTTTTGTCAAAGTGAGAACAATAGAATAGTGAATATAAACATTCTTTGGAATGATTTTTAGGTCAATTTGCAGTTTTTAACATAATCTAGTTAGGATGAAAATAAATCCATCACATGATGCTTGTTCTTATGCTCTTTCATATTTCAATAATTGTTTCCAAGGGAAATTTCATTTCTGGTCCTTAATGGGGCCCAAAAAGTAAAAGAGTCCATAGTATCCAAAAGTTTAAAAATGTATCTAAATTACCATTTGCAGGTGATATACGAATGGTAATTATTTTCCTTAGTCTTAATAGTAAAATGTTATTGTGAGAACAAATTTTTAGGAATTTTCAAAAAGAGCCTGAAACCCCTCAAAAATGACTCAAAGCAAAACTGATGTCATTTTTGAGAGGTTTACTATTAAGACTAAGTTATTATTAATTATCATTCTTGAACCTGGTGTAAATTGCAATTTTTTCTGACTAGCCATATTTTTAGAAGCATGTTTTATACTTTTGGTTACTATGGGCTGTTTTGAGCCCTTTAAGATCTAGAATGGAATCTTCCCCAGGAGCAACTACTGAATTGTGAATGAGCACAAGAGAAGGCATTGAGTTTAATTTTAAATTAAGCTTAACTTCTCCGTTTTTGCAACTGACCAAATAAACACAACACAGTACTTAATGCATGATTGACTTTTGTCTATCCAAAAGTCACTTTGGGTACTGATTGCAAAGGAAATTGAAGTAGATTTCACTATTCTGGTCAATCATTGCGATGTGTGGACCTTTTATACCTTGATCATAATGAAAATGAATTCTCTCTGATGTATATCATGCAGGGTAGTAGCTCCTGCTACATCCTAAATTTATAGTGAAATCTGCAGAATTGCTAAATATCTCATTTTTGATTTTTCCCTGTTTATACTTTTCTATACTCCTTGACAGTACCGAAAATGTGTTTGATCTTTCGTTCGTTTCTGTGTCAAAGTATAAGATTTTCAAGTTCTGTGAACAAATAAATTTTTGCAGACTATGACAAGAAACGAAGAACCCGTTCTCGTAGCAAATCTAGGGATCGTCGAAGAAGGTCACGATCGAGGGAAAGAAGAAGATCTAGATCTAAGGATAGAAGACGTGGACCAGGGTCTAGGTAAGTTCTCCTGTGCCATACTCTCTTGTTGTCATATGTTTCTTGACTTTCACTGAGGTTATAATTAGAGCTTATTTGTTCTAAACCTGTTAAGGGCTTTATACAACTCAATCAGGAATGTTGTATCCTATAGATCCAAAATTTTATTTGGCAGGTATATTTGGTTTATAAAGGAGGGCCCAGTTTCAGTTGCTTTTGTTCTGTAACCATAAATATATTAGTTTATTAACATTGGTAGATTCCTTAAGTTTATAAGTATTTCACTGTGAAAAAATTAATTAAGAGAACAAAAAAAAATCCTGTCTTAACCAACAATCTAGATTGGTCATAACTTCAGGGAAATTCGCTTTCCCCACCCCATCACCCTTAGTATATTTCCGGTATTTTTTTTAGTAAGTTCTGTATTGCTGCAAGTTCCATGGCAACTTTTGGTGTGTGATGCTCTTTGTTTGGTATCCTCTAGTTTTCTTTTGCAGCCCTTTCTTGACAGAGCACTTCTTTTCTCTTCTTCAAAGTATTAGTTATTCTCTTTCGCTTTTCTTCTTATTTCCAGAAAAGTTGAAAAGATGAAATTTAATTGTTTAAAAGAAGCCCAGACTATTAATATTTCTTAAAGTTAGGAAATTCTTTTATTAGTTTCAATTTGATGTTGAAAGTATGTAGATTCTTGATATTATTAATAAAAGCTATATTGTTGTTGATTTTCAAGCTGTTATCCTATGTCAACCATGTTTGAGCCTTGGCAAGCTTCCTAAGGAAATCGGAAATAATTATCTGGTTTTTTTTTATTTTTTTTGCTTCGGGATTATCATATTACGTTGTTTTATTGTGTATTAATTATTTATGTAAGTTTTTTTTTTCCGGTATATGATTTCACCCTTCTGCTTATTATAGATTATACTTGTTGTTTTTTTTTTTTTTTTTTTTTTTTTTTTTTTTTTTTTTTTTTTTTTTTAGTAGCACATCCTCATAAGCGACGTTTTTGGTGTGCTACCGATTGATTTTGTCTGTTTTTTTTTATATATATAATAAATTTCTAATACTACTACTACTAACAAAGCTGTTGATAAGTCTCTTCAGGTTTTGGAAATGAATTTATTGCTGTATTTTCATTCACAAAACCACCCATTTCTATTCTTCTTGTGTTTATGTGGCTTTGTATTCTAGTTTCTACCTGAATATTTGAACACTGAAATTGACTCAATTCCTTATCTAATTCCAAGTAGTAGTTGTAAGTATGTGGTATGTGCTTGCAGCTAGTGTTGTTCTGCTCACTAATGGCTGTAAACAAAAACATTTTTCGTTCCATACAAACACTTGTAGTTTATTAAATTTCAATGGGAAATTAGTAAAAAAAAAACTAGATTTTATGGAAACAGATTCTTTGACCATGGGTAAAGTATTCGAATCTCGTTCGAAGAAGAGTAATATTACCCTATTAGCTGTAGTCTTGGGACTTGTGATGAAAATGAGGTAGAGTCCAGGATTCTAGGCTTTTGCTATCTTCGCTGGTAGATTAGTTCAGTTAAGAGCACAGAACTTTGAAGGAAACAGACTTACGCCCCAAAATCAATTTTTCATAATCTTAATTTTGTCCTTTCCCATTTTAGTAATGACTTTTCATAAACGCCTTTTGAATTTATGCAGTTGTCATGTATGCAGATCTTTTATTTTTTATTTTTTTTATTCAAAAATCGTGGATGCGCCCTTACTCTAAACATAAACGTGCCATTTTATGGGTAGATCTGAATTAATAAATTTTACACGATTGATGTCAGCCTACGAAGCAGATTTTTCTGACTATTCTAGTGCATGTTTATGTTGCATGTGGAGGCTTCATTCATCTCGCGTAGCAGCTTTTCTAGATTTCGTTTGGCTATCTCAAATTTTGGTCGGATACTATTGGGTAAAGAGGGCGTGGGGGAGGGTAGTAGCCCTCTGATCACTTTTACTCTTAAAAGCGCGCTAGAACTTGCGATCTCCCATTGAACGCACCCCCTTCAAAGTTTATATTACCGTCCCTTCCATATGTAGTGCCTCTGAAAAAAAAAAATAGCATTGCCTATAGGAAAGAGCCACACGGCTGCAAGTTACCCACCCCCTTGATTTTGAATATTTGTCTGCCCTTCCCTAAATTTTGGTGAATAGGGGCCCCTGACAAGAGGCCCAACCTAGGCACCGAAGAACTGATTAGAGTTTTACCCAAAAATTTGCTTCCTTGAAGTACTTGACATCTGACTTCTAACTCTGTGAGTCTTGCTGTTTCTACCCTATTGTTTATATAAGTTGCAACATTTGGGTTTTTATACATTTATTACATTTATTTTACACATTATACATTTTTTAACACACTTAAACAGAAATAAAAAAAAAAACAGAAAATTTAGTTGGGACTAATTCATCCCAAAGAATTTCATTCTGGGGATATGTCGTCGACGCCATCATGTGTTTGGTGAAAGCTCTGAAAATACTTCTTTTTAAAACCTTTGGTCCCATCTGGCCCTCTTGACTGCCTTATTACAATAACTCTGGGACCAGTATATGGCTCTTCTTTTCTGTAGTTTTCTCCTCTTCTGCATGGTGGCACATACACATTGGTAACTGCGATTTTGTCTGGGTTGTCAGCGATTGATTTTTCCATTAAACTGTCATTTTTTGTGACAGCGTCTATTTTTACCTGGTTTTCTGCATCTGAAGTATTGGCTCTGACACCTCTTTTACTACTAGAAGGAGGATTTATATGTTGTATCTTCTCCACTTCTTTTTCCCAGTTGTCTATGGTTGAACTCAGTTTGACCACTTGAAAATAAAAACTGGATAAGATTCCATCTAAATCATGTTTCCCACTTCGGCTTTGGTATCTTTTCAATTTTTCCGTAATTTAGTTTGTCTGTCGCATAGAATCCATTATTTCCTTCTGCATTCTGAATCTTTTCTTCGCTTCTGGGGATCTATATAACATGGATAGCATTTTGCCAATTGTGGCAATCTCTTTATCTAGTTTTTTGAACGGATCAGTCTGTTTGTTACCTGCCATCTTTTTGATTTTTTAACAAATGATGACCTTTTTGTCCGTCTGACCTGAATTGTTATTTTTCAAGTCCACTTTCGTAGCGCCAGGTGCCAGTTTAGTTATTCTAGTAAATTTAAAGATATTCATCTTCTTCACTACTGCTCTCTTCTCTCCTGCAGGACACCATACTTTGTTTCCCTTCTCAAAATTTTCAGCTTTGCTAAGAACTTTAGTTGACATGATAGAGTGTTTGCTTTGCATTAACTTGATACTGATTAACTAAAAAGAAAATTACTAGAAACAGTCATTTATATGTAAGAGGTGACGTCTTTTACGCCGTGTGGTATGTAAATAAGATGACGTCATTCAACATCATGTTTCATTTATTCATCAATTCAGAAAATTCATTTGTGATGACGTGATGCAATATTTAGGTAGGGCTAAGTGTATTAAGTTAAACTGTTAGGGTTAAAGACAGTTTTGAGTTATAACTGTCGAATATTACTCCCCCTAGCCATCTATCCAAATGATTATGGTCCTACTATTTTATTAAAATTTGTTGCAAAATTTCGCCAAGCACATAAATAGTAAGGAAAAGTTTTGATTATTATGGAGAAAACTCAAAATTATTTAAAAATAATCTTTTCTTACCCAATGAAAACGAAGTTTGGAAAGAAAAGTAAAGAGCTGTATTAGACTAAAAACGAGCAGAAATAAAATGAAATAAAATTTCAAGCGTAAAAGGTCGCCTAGAACACGTCGAACACCGTTTTTGTTGCCTAAAAATCGCTTCGTCGTGTGAAGCTCAGTCCTCGTGTATTAAAACTTAAGGAGTTCAGAAATAAAGTTTTATATTACAGATAATAAATCAATCTTTTTTTATTATTGACAAACCAGGGAAAGAAGAGAGTACACGATTATTACCAATATTCTGATTTATGTGTAAAAGATAACTCCTGCTACTGACAACTCACTGCAGCAACAAGCTGTCTTAGGCCAACACAGCTACGCACGCTCCTCCTCCATTCCAATCAGTTCAAAATCTGTTTCATAATATATCTTGGGACTTTCTATTTATATAGAGCGCTTTCTACATGCATTGAAATTTTATTTTGGATTTGTTTCTATTTTGTTGTTTGTAAAAGCCTTCGGTGGTTGTTATAAGCAACCCAGAACTAGCTTCTGCAGCCTCTGCACTTGCTAGCATTGTCGATTGGAGGGGGAGAACTGACCTTTAGTTTGAAAGTTCCTTCCCCTTTGCATCATAGTTTAAAAATAACTAAATGTGGAAAAATCACTAAAAATAGTGTTTTGTTGTTTGAATCAGGGTGTGGGAGACGTGCATTTTTATGATGGGCAGCGTTGTTATGTCTAAGGTGTAATTTCGCAAGCGAAGCTTGGTCCCCTGGTACTATCAATAAAACTAGTACAATTAACCAAACCAATCGTATTTCCGTATTATTGCACAATTCTGAAAAACTAGCACTTCATTGAAACCGCAAAAATAATACATGATTTTTGTAGAGTTGAGACATATAGTGATCTAGAATGTTTTCTATGGCAAGAAAATAAGGTATTTTAGAATATTTTTATTTGATTTGAATTTGCTCAATATGGTGTGGCTAGTAGCTTATCATTTTGTTTACAAATCTTAAGCAAAAATAGTGCTTAAATTAAAGATTAGTCTTAAAATTTGTAGCATAGATTGAAATTCTCCATTCTATAGGAAGAAATAACAGCATTTCCAGAGTTTATGCCATGGCTTATTAGTTCTTGATTTAAATAATACTAAGTTGCAATTCCACAATATTACAACCAATGAGTAATAAAACCAATGAGGGCTGATGCAACCAATGAGTTGCCTCATAAATTAGATACAAAATTGACACAAAATGTATCAAATATTGACTGGCCTTAGTGACTTTCAGTTATGAAAGTGAAATCATTTCCTTTTTTTGGTTTGCGTTTTTAGCGAATTTTTATGGTAGGTTAAAACTTATCAATATCCTGCCCAGTGGCTGATTATTGATAGTCTTGTTAGTCTTTTATTTTCTGCCTTGCAATGCCTTGAAATGATTTATTTATTAATGTGTTTTATTCTTATAGGAGTCGAAGTCCTGGAGGCTCTAGGAAGAGAGATCTGCGACGACGAAAGCCTTCTTTGTACTGGGATGTACCCCCTCCTGGTTTCGAACACATTACACCTATGCAGTATAAACAAATGCAAGGTTAGAAATTTTTCATTGATTTTTGTTTTTACTTGCTTTTTGGAGCTTCGTTTGTTTAACGAAATTTTTATGCGCATATGTATGCTGTTGAAAATAGCTGCTGGATTAGAGAATTCAATAACATTGTCTGCCAGCGAAATGTGTTTGTACGTGTGTTGAAATCACAAATGCTATTAGATTTTGTGTGTATGTATGTTTGTTTGTGGCCAAACACGCATGAAATATTGCTTATGGAGTTAAAAAGGAGAAATCGTTGAACTAAATACAATAAACAGAAGTAAATGAAACTCGCAAAAACTTACAAAGTCTGATGTAAACCAAATGAATAAAAAAAACGCATTCACTAAATTTTAGACTCGTGTTTATTTATTATGTTTCATGCTTAGCACCTCCTATGGAATTTAAGGATGTGATAAACCGTAAAATAAAAACACCAAACTAAAATTGGACGACCCTTTCTTAGTTATGGTGAAAGGGCAACTGTTACCCTTTCACCGTTACTAAGAAAGGGTCGTCCAATTTTAGTTTGGTGTTTTTATTTTAAGGTTTGGTTTTTATATTTTTATCAGTTTTATTCTGCACTGAGGACGGCTAAGCGGAGGTCTTGACCGAAATATTTGCATAATTTTTCAATTTTTTCACTGACTGCTAATTGTCCTCGTTTTCTTCCTTTCTTCGCGATTTTATGTTTTATCATGATTAGCCAGTGTGGTCTCAGAAATTATTTAAGTTTTAATGTTGCTATCTTTGCCAAAATAAATAACTTAAATATGGTAGAACTCTGCCCAGGTTGCAAGAAAAATGTAACAAGAGCTAAAGAAGGAATTCAGTGCCGAGACTGCCTAAAATGGCTCCACTTTGGTTGCGCAGGTCTTGCGTATAATAAGGAAGCTACTGACAAACTCCGAGGACAATGGCAATGCTATAGTTGCAAATCTTTTAGCAATGACCAATATAAAGCAACTCCTCCACCAAAAGCACAAAATACTAGAGGGACTCCGAGAGAAGAATCCACCAAAAGCCAAGGTCCCTCGGTAAGCCAGCCTACGAAGCCCACAGAGATTCCTTTAAGAACTAGTTTCCCAGATAACAACATAGAATGCAGCTACTGTCACAAAGATGTCGACATTGCCACCTCTTTCCTCTGCTTTTTCTGCAACGAGTGGGAACATCCCTCTTGCCGAGGTATAAATGCCGAACTCGTGCTGGTCATGAAGAGAGAAAACAACGAGTATCTCCTGTTTAAATACGAATGCCTCTCCTGGTCCAAGCGAAAAGTAGCACTTCTACAGCTTCAAGTGCGACAGCTAACAGAAGCTCAGCCCCACAGACATCATGAGGTAACACCTTCGAATCATAGTGAAAACCCTCACCTCACGACATCCAGCCGACAATAAATGCAATTATTCAAGTAGAAGTAGAAAAGGAATTAAGAGAACAGAAAAAGATGAATTTTGTAGTCATGGGGCTACCTGAATCTACTGCTGTCAATGACACTACACAGGTTGTCAAATTGACTCAAGAAAACGAGCTCGGGGCAAATATCACTGAAGGGGAGATACTGCCCGGATTGGAAGACCAAAAGAAGATGGTAGTCCACGCACTTTGTTAGTTAAGCTAAAAACATCACAAGAGCTTGAGATGAAAAGGCAAACAATCCTGAGGGCAGCTCCAAATCTAAGAATATCATCAAATGAAGAAACTCGTACCAAAGTATATATAAACCCAGATCTCACGCCCATGCAGAGACAAATGCTTGCCGTGAAGAGACAACAGAAGAGGAATGCCAACACCCAGTGCGATCGTCAAATGGAGATCGGCAGAGCCATTGGAGGAGAGGTAAAGACTCCAACGAAGAGCAACGGTAAATATGAAGTAGAATAACCAAAGCCAAAGAAATGCCACCATCCTTCAAGCCTAACAAAAAAGCTACTAAAGTAAAAACACTAAAGATACTATATTTAAATGCTGATTAACTCCCAAACATATTATCAGAATTAAAATTAGAAATTGTAGCAAAGAACCCAGACATAGTAGCAGTGGTCGAAGCTAAGCCTAAACACTGTCGATATCTCCCAACTTTACCAGAGTTGGCCATTAACGGCTACAAAAGCCACACATTGAGCATAGATCAAGAAGGTCGGGGAATTATTTGCTACGTCTTAGACAATTTATCAGTCCAGAAAGTATCATCAACAACAAATGGACAGGAAATTATCTGGCTTCAGATATCAAACACAAACCAAGCAACTCTAAATTTGGCTGTAGTATATAGAAGTCCAAATAGCACAGCCGTGAATGACCAAGTACTCTTTAAAGATATTCACGCTATATGTCAAAGATTAACAGAACCAACTCTCATCATTGGAGATTTCAATTACCCTAACATAGATTGGGACCTTCCACACCTCCTAGAGCATAGCGGGTCACCCTCACAGAGGGAATTTCTGAAGATAGTGAACGATAATTACCTAGAACAGCTTATTAAAAAACCAACAAGAATCCGAAGAAGCGACAAGCCAACACTACTGGACCTAGTCCTATGCAGTAATACAGAACTAATAAAAGAACTTACTATAGGTCCTCCCGTTGGAAAATTGGACCACGCTACAATTTACTTAGAGGTGATTATAAGTTGCGAAACTATGAGAAAAAAAAGAGGTGGATGTATTCAAAAGGTGATTACAATACCATGCGAACGGAGCTAGAAGTTTTCAACTTGACTGAAATACTAAATAACACAGATCTAGTGGATGACATGTACAGAAAGTTTGCATCCGTAATCATAGACTTCACAAAGAAGTATGTACCAATAGTCAAAATATTTAAACGACCGCCTCTAAAACGAGAGATCCTTGACCTAATAAAACCAAGCGGCGAGCCTGGGAGACGCTCAAGCAGACTGATACCGAAAGTGATCGTAGAAATTATCGCGGAATCGCCAACGAAGTCAGGAAAGCCACTAGACAAGAAGCAAGCGAAAAGGAGAGGAAAGTAGCCGAAAACTCAAAGATCAACCCCAAGGCGTTTTGGAACTTCGTTAACTCAAAAAGAAAAGAACAGCCGGTTATTCCCGATCTTAGAAACTCAGCAACAAATTTAACAATCAGTGACCCAATAGCTGAAGACAACCTACTAAATCAACAGTTTTCCACAGTTTTCACAACAGAGAGGGACAAAGATGAAAGTCAAGAGGAATGCCAGCCACTAGTCGCAGGCAAATTTGAAGAAATAGAACTGACAATACAAATGGTCTACAAAAAACTAAAAAATCTAAACCCTTACAAATCAGAAGGTCCAGATGGCCTACATCCTAGAGTACTCAAAAAGCTGGCAAAAGAAATTGCAGCGCCATTGCACTACATTTTTGTCAAGTTGCTACAAACAGGGAACCTGCCTGATACATGGAAGCAAGCAACGGTGATACCCCTCTTCAAAAAAGGAAGCAGATCAGAACCAAGTAATTACAGACCTATCAGTTTAACCTGTATCACATGCAAAATACTAGAATCTTTACTCCACGATAATATATTACAGTACCTACTCGAAAGAAGCCTCATTTCACCCGCACAGTTTGGATTTCTCAAGAAAAGATCAGCAGAAAGCCAGCTACTTGTCGCTATAAACGCCCGGAGAAAATATATGGATAGTGGGATGCAGGTAGATATTTTATACTTAGATCTCAGAAAAGCCTTTGATAAAGTCTCACAAAGTCAACTTCTTCGAAAACTACAGTCTATCGGTGTTGGCGATACTATTCTAAAGTGGGTTCTCAACTTTCTGAAGGGAAGATCTCAGAGAGTGAGACTGGAGGGATATCTTAGCAGCAATGAGACAAAAGTCACAAGTGGAGTGGTTCAAGATAGTGTTCTGGGGCCTTTACTAATCAATGCATATATAAATGATCTCCCAAATAACATAGATTCAGAAATGCTGCTTTTTGCAGATGACACGAAAATCTTTCGCGCAATAACAAGCTTTGAAGATACAGAAATACTACAGCAAGACTTAAACAAAATAGCAGAATGGATGAAAAAATGGAGCATTGAAGTGAATACAGGAAAAAGTTGTCACGTTCGGCTAGGCCCAAAACACATTTCTCGGCACTACTGCTTTGAAGGACAACAGATACCTATACAAGAAGAAGCGCGAGACTTGGGAGTGACAATAGACAGTGACATGACTTTCACCAAGCACTACGAATCAATCATCTCTAAGTCATCACAAGTCTTGGGAATTATTCGAAGAAATTTCTCTCTTACTCTCTTACTCACATCGTTAGTGAGACCAATGATCGAATACGGTCATACAACAACCAGACCATTTTTAAAAAAAGACAGCAATGCAATAGAAAAAATCCAAAGGAGGGCTACTAAATTTGTACCATCACTTAGAGACTTATCATACCAAGACCGTTTGAAAAAACTGTCGCTCCCTAGCCTCTCATACCGATTTTTTAGAGGAGATCTTATTGACGTATATAAAATATGCAACAGATACTACGACAACATCCCTCCAGAAGAGATAATAACATTCAAGAATAATAACCTGAGAGGTCACGAGTTTAAGCTTACCGAAGAACGTTTCAGAAGAGATGTTGGTAGATGGGCATTCAGCAACCGCATTGTCTCCGAGTGGAACGCACTACCATCAGACACTGTCAACTCAGATTCAGTCAATGCATTTAAGAACAAGATTGACAATCATTATAGTGATCAAGCATTTGATTTAAATTTTTGTAGATAGAGGCGCAAGCCTGTTTTCGCAATATATTATTATTATTTTCAGTTGAAAAATCTTGTTTTTTATTGAATATATATATACATGAACAATAGTAAGAGGGACGGGCGAGAAGACTTAATTCTTTCTTAGCTTCTGTCTTTCTCAGCTATTAACCATAAAGTTAATAATTAGAATTTGACACTCAGTTTTAACTTCCGGATACGCTTCACTGGCTGCCTGTATTTACTTTCGCTAATATCAATGGAAAACGAAGATGTCTTCGTTATCCAGCTCGCAATTAATGCTCTTTAATCTGTTTGAGGATGATGTAAATCTATTTATTATCGTTTGGTTAAACTGTATGAATTTTATCCTAATCTGATTATGAATTAATTTGATTTTGTTTGTGATCTTTGTCTTGATTTATTTGTGGAAGGTCTTGAACATATTTATTAGTTTTGTGATGAGTCGGACATAAATTTAATTTAGTCATGTATTGCTAATGGACAGTTACTGTCGCACGATTGGTCTGAGATCACTTTCGAATTGAAGGTTCTGAGATCGAACCATTTTGCGGTAGCAATTTGAATCAAAATTTATTTGACACTTAAAGGTTTTTGTGACTGCTTTGGATTTTTTTTATTTCGTTTTATAATCCATAGTGGCTCAAACCTTTATATGCTGTTTGAAGTATATGCTTGTATTCAAAGGGTTTCATTTTTATTTCATGACAATTCATATATACCTGTGAATCTCGACCAATACTCGTGTTTTAAGTTAGTCATTATAAGATCCTCGGTCCTGCAAACAGCTCCTTTCTAAGATAAATGTAATATCCCCCCCCCCCGGTTGAAAATTGGAAAGTCATGGTAAAAAACTGTACTTTTTCAACCAACCCAAATAAAGATTTTAAAGTTTTTTAAATAATCTGCTTTAATTTTGTTCAGCTGCTGGTCAAATCCCACCCAGTATGATTATGGAACTACAGCCACAGGCAGCCCCTGTTCAAGTCGTTGGTTCAACAGTAACTCGTCAAGCGAGACGTCTCTACGTTGGCAATATCCCTTTTGGTGTGTCTGAAGATGAGATGATGGAATTTTTCAACCAGCAGATGCATCTTAGTGGTCTCGCCCAAGCTGCGGGTAATCCCATCCTGGCATGTCAGATTAACCTTGACAAAAATTTCGCTTTCTTAGAGGTAACTATTAATTTTAATTAATTTGAGAAAAATTTATTTCTTATTTGAAAATTAAGTAAATTAAAATTTAGACTATTTAATTTAGTTTAAATTAATTAAATTTAAGTGAATTCGATTAACTTTTCCCATTAATTTTTAAATGTACATTAATTGTTCTATCTCATAGTTTGTTGGAAACCTTATTGTCTTCTTTATTCTGGTTTGCAGCCTCCCTCTCCCTCCCTCCTAAGAAAAGTTAGGGAAAGAGATTTTTGAACCAAGTAATTAGTTGCGTGGTTGAGGAGTTTGACTTTAGTACCTTTAGTAAACCGTCCATTTTTGTTAGACTACTCATGTGCTACTTCATTAGTGATATAACGGATAAAATGATTCACCAGGGATCGCTCTAAATCGTTTTGTTTTATTTATCTGGAGTTAGTTTGTTACTCCTCCCCCCCATAGGTTTTCCAGCAAAAAATATATCTTTGCCTCTATGGTGGATACTATCTATGAATAAAATTTGTTTTGTTAAAAATGGAAAAAAATCTGATGGTCTTGCAATGTTGCGAATTGAAAATGTCAGGATTTGGAGATGTTATTGTCAGGTGAAGCTCTCAAAATACAAGCATGCAATACTAAGCAACTTCAGTTCAAATCCTTATTACCGACGCATTTTCAAGAACTGTCAACATACTTTTATGTTGCTACAGTTGACATTATTTCTGGTTGCTATAGCTCAGACTCAGAGAGTCATGGGTGGCAATTAGTAACCATGCTAGGCTATAATTTGCCATTCACTTATAGATCAGAGAAATTGTGAACAGACGAAAAAAAGTTTAGTGAATTGCGTCAACTCGTGGAAGTTAGGGAAGGGGTAATTTTTTTTTTTTTTAATCTAGGGTAAGGAGGGCAATTCTATTGCTTTTTTAATGAAAAAAAAAACTCGAAAATACCATAAAAAGGTATTTTCGAAATCTAGGGGGCAGCCAAAGATTGTCGGCAATTCAAAGAAATATTTGGATTGGTTAATTGGAAACTTAAACAACCAGAAACCAGTCAGGAAATATTGAGATTCAATTTAAAAAAAAAAAAAAATCCATATGCAATTATCCAGTCTTGTGTACTAATGGGTGCTAAATACAAAAAAAGATACATGGGTGAATAAACAGTTAAAAAACATGACAAGCAAACAGCTGAAGAAGGTCTAGCTTTCCTTTGAAGACGCAGTTGTCTTGGGGATCAACAAATTGTCAATGTTTGAATTTTTACGAACGAAAACCGCTATTAAATTTAACTATTTAGTCTCGCACATTTATTTTCACGGTTCAAGTGACAACACTGATAATATTGTGATAATGCCCAAAAAGCTTAACTGTTTTTTTTTCGTCTTGGGTCTTGCAATGAAAATAGATTGAAGCAAGCAATTAGGTGCTGTATTTCGTTAATTAGTATGAACGATATTGTGCCTTTCTATGTTACGCGTCAGAGCTTACTTTTTTCTGTACAACCCTTGGGCTTGGTTTTGGCAAAATTCTACTGAAATTTGGGAAATATCTTGAAATTCCCCCCCCCGTCCAGCTTGTTTCAAATGACTCCTTACTGGATAATCCAAAAAATTTGGCTATAAAATTACAGCTTTTAGTATTTATTATTTTCTTCCTTTTGAGAAGAATTTGAGAACATATCTAAGACTTTTGATGGTTCAGACGTGTGTATATGTTTGCATATGGGGAGGGGGAATTGACTGAAGTAATCAATTATGGACAAAAATACCAGTATGTGAAAATCACCCCCATAAGATTTTTCATTTACCTCTGGAATTTTTAATGTGTTTTTGCGAGCTCACTGTGCTCTATCTTCCACGTTACACCAAAAGGTTTCCTAAGAGGTTTGAAGGAGGCAAAACTGTTTTTTTACATATGCTTCTCTAAACTATCTGATTGATTGTAATTGTTTTTGCCATTCTTGTTAAATAATTGGCGGATCGTACTCGCTTGTTGCAATGTTTTTACTATAATATCTGTTATTTACTCTCTTAAATCCAACTTAAAATTAATAAATTTTTCTAGTTGGTGGTTAATTTAAAAGTTGTTTAGTCTAGGTTAAACAATCATTTAGTCTCGTAAAAAAAATGTTGAGGAAATGTAAAAAAGATAATATTTTGATTATAACATTCTGATAATAGGTCTTTTCTGGCGATGTTTTTGAGCAACAAATTGTCCTGGCAGGGCATTTTGATCCACAGCTGTGTTCTACAAAGGGTTTATTGACCATCATTTTGAATAAAACAGCTTATAGGTCAAATTGAGCAAGAAATGTCGAAGCAGAATATAATGGGGAACCTTTTTTTTGTTCTTACAGTTTTAGAAGAAAAAAATATTACTTTGCCATAAAGGTTGTTATATTTAGTATCAGATTGATCGCTTCCCTTAAATAAGACAAGAGAATGTGTTTATTTATTATCTACCCCTTTCCCGTCCATAGGACAATGGACAAATTTATTTGTACAAAACTGAAACTTTCAGAATTTGATTATAAATCGAACAATTACGTAAACGGTGGAAGTTACCAGAGTAAACGTCAGTCAAATAGAAAATAATAAAGCAGTGTACGATTGACTTTGAAAATATTGCCATTTTTCAAACAGTAGTAAAAACTCGGGTTCTTACGAAGACTATTATTGATCCACAATTGTTGTTACAAAATCTATTCTCACTACTGTTTGTCAACAACGTGTTCCCTTGAAAAAAGCCTTATGCCTGGTGGAGATTTTTTAATTTCATAAGAACACATGCAATATATGCAAACAAAAGATAAAGGAACATACGAAACCAATCAACGAGGGATCCTTGTTCTTAAAACTGCTGAAAAGGAATTAGGAATTAAAACTGCTAGTGATACCAAGCTACAAATTTTGAAATAAGGATACTTTATGTTCGTTAAAAATTTGGAGTTTAATTGAAGTTTGGAGTTTATTTGGTTGAAGTTTATTTATTTCCGTAGGGTAGAATTTTCCATGGGGGAGGGGTATATTCCGCTTGGTGAAAATTTTTGAGGAGTTTTCACGTGAACAAATTCTACAGAAGTAGGATATTCCTCGGAGGGAATTTTCCAAATACTTGAAATTTAAAAACATGGTCGTTATTAATACGCTGGGGGGAATTTTATACTCGAAATTTTCTGTATGTTAGCTGATATTTTTATTTTTAGCCGATGAGGAACATCGATCGGCTGAAACAAAATTTTGACATCTACGACTATTGTGCTATTTTGGCGTAATAGTAGAATTTAGTACAGCAATTTTATCTATGAATAACTTTATGATTTTGCACGGTAGAAATAGATGGCCTTGGTTTAGCATGAAGTCCAATTGGATTTAGACTGAAGTTGGCCATCCAAAAAAAATATTTCGTATTTAATGCCCAAAATATTTGTCTCTTTTTGGAGTTAATTGGTTTGGCTCCAGAAGATACTATTTATTAACAGATTATCTGTTCCTATATATAATTTTTTATTTTTCAGTTCCGATCTATTGATGAAACGAGTCAAGCTATGGCATTTGATGGTATTAATTTCAAAGGACAAAGTTTGAAGATACGACGACCTCATGACTACCAACCTTTACCAGGAATAACGGAGAATTCAAACCCGTCTGTCCCTGGTAAGGTTTACTTTTCTTTCGATTTAAGTTATTTATTGAAATGATAAATTGGTTAAAAAGTCAATTATGTTGGGCCAGGGGGATAACTTTAACACAACCGCAATCTGCTGGGAATAACAAAAGTTCAAACCTATCTGTCCCTATTAAGGTTTACTTTTCCCTTGATTTGTTTATTGATTGACCCAAAATTACGTATGGTAGGCTTTCAAATTTATTAAAGGAGGTAATATAATAGGCTTTCATAAGTTGCTTATCCTGCAACTTCTTAGTATTTAGTACTTTCAAAGTTTTATACTTGGTAACAGTTTTTAGGTTTTGTTTAAAACTAATAATTTTTCCTCTTAGACTTTCCCTTCATTTATCTTTGGGATGTCTCAAACCTTACTACCAGCCTTTACTAGGAATACCGAAAATTCTAACCCGTTCGTCCCTAGTAATGGTAAATTTTGCCTTAATTTAAAATTATTTATTTAAAAGACAAGTGAGATCAAATAGAAATATATTTAGAAGTTGAAATATCTTGAGCACAACTATCAGGCTTTACTAGTAATATTGGGAAATTGAAACCTGTCTATTCCTGATTGTTTTTTTTATATTCTTTGATATAAAATTATTTAATTATTAAAGCAATTGATAGTTTCCAAGTCTCTGTGGATTGCGATAATAAGGTTCAGGGCAAGGGTAGAGTAATGGAGGCGAAAGTCCTTTTTCTTATTCAAAATAACTCCGGATTTGACTTTAAAAGCGAAGAAAAATGAAAAATAAGTCAGTTTACATTAAAGAGCAACAGTAAGAATAAAAATTAATGCCCCCCTCTTCCCCTCCCTCTTAATGCGAAAGTGTATCTTATGTATAATAACGATGCTTCGTGAGTCGCTTAAGCGCTTCAGGTATGAATGCTGTGACATATGAGTAATTCAATGAAATATTTTTATCACAATACTTCTAGAATAGAAAGCTCAATTGGTTGTATTTGATTTGAAGAATAATATTTTCTATTCTTTCTGTATTCTACTTTGTTTTTATATGTTCTGTTCTTTTTTTAGGTGTGGTGAGCACTGTTGTTCCTGATTCGCCCAACAAAGTTTTCGTTGGAGGGCTCCCAAATTATCTAAACGAAGACCAGGTAAAATGACTATATAAATCTATGAACTATACCTTGTTCATTCAATTTATAAAAATTTGTTGACTCAATCTTGGAGTCCATTAGAATAGCTTATTTAAAGAGGTTTTTGTTTTTTTTTTCTTCTCCCTGTTGCCCCCTTTCGATTGGTATAATGGGTAATTTTAAGTACAGAACAAGATAACTCATTATTGATGAGTAACTTCCGTAAGCTATAAAAAAAAGCTAGATTCGCGCTTCATATCAAAATATGAATCCAAGAACAAGGGAAGTCAAAAATCTGTAAGAATAGAAACATAAA
This sequence comes from Artemia sp. Kazakhstan ARC1039, assembly GCA_029168905.1. Classification (NCBI taxonomy): domain Eukaryota; kingdom Metazoa; phylum Arthropoda; class Branchiopoda; order Anostraca; family Artemiidae; genus Artemia; species Artemia sp. Kazakhstan ARC1039. Next base: position 25,693 of record JAQQPU010004176.1, on the reverse strand, counting down.
CAGATAAAAAACAAAGAGATAAAATGATAGAAATAAGCTGTTAGTAAAATATAGAGCTCCAAACGTGAAACAATAAAAAAAAACTAAAGCTCAAACTGTGCCTCAAAAACTTTTTCTTAACCTGCCAAATAAAACTCCTCCGAAATGCCCCAGTGAAAATTTAGATCGGTGGGTATGTTTGGACAGTTGGGGAGGTTAAGTGGGGAAACGGGTGCTAGCGGGATTTTGAACCTTTGGGAAAGTTTTCGTAGTGTGGGTGTAGTAATAAGGATCGTTTGTTTTTGGGCAACAGCGTTACTTTTTCCTGGAGGCAACTATACCCTCTTAGAACTCTCCACCTTCTTAAGCTGTTTGTTGTCTGATGTTTTTAGCTTATTTTTTTGCCGATTTTTCACACACCCTTCATTTTTTTTATTTGGCGTCCGTCAGTACTAAAACTGTATAACCATTATGGAGTTTTTTAATTAAAAATTGAATTTGCAATTTACCTTATTTTCTTTTAGACTTGACTGTGTAAGTTTCCACTTAATCTATTCAAGTAATCAGGTTCTATTTTCACTGTCCTTGGTACTTCAAATTAAAATTATAATCAAGTTAAAATAAAGCGTAATAGAATTACAGTAAAATAATCGAAACTAAGGATATGAAAGGGAATATAAGGAATATATTCCTTATATATATAAGTTATATTTTTGGGCAACAGCTGTTGATGCTCAATGTGCCACTTCTATTCATCGTTCTCCTAAAGCAATAACTGTCTAAAGTTCCTCAGCGGCCATTGCTTCGAAAGATCTGGGAAGTGACGTCACTTCTAATGGTATCATTGTATACCGTAGTTTTATCTTACATAATATTATTTATCTCATTACTACGTATTATTTAATTGATTAATATTATGTAATTAACCTGATATATGTTATTATGCAAATATTATTTATATTATTACTACGTATTATGTAATTTATGTAGATTTTTCTAATTTTTCCGCTCTTTTATGCTAATTTATTGCCAGTCAACTTATTATATGACTGATGGAATTTTAGTACCCAGGTCTTGTAGACAGTTTTGGTTCTTTTTTTGTATCTGGCAAGTGCCAGTTGCGATGTGTGTAAAACTTTCAAGAAAAACTGTTATATTGGGTTGGGGATTTTTTACACTTTCGCCATCTTAGACTCTAAAAGTTGTCCATAATCCCTGCTATAGATCTTGAGTCTAGTGCTGTCTCATCTGAAATATGACTTTATCGGGAGGTTGTTTGAAATAATGTTTCATAAAACAGATTAAGTCATTGCACTCGCCCATCTTATTAAATATAATCTTTAATTTTCACTGTTTATAAGGTAGCCAAAATTGGTTAAATGTTCTTTTGCCACAATGTTCATTTTATTATGATGGTAACCACAATAGAAGTAACGTACAGTAGCGAAAAGTCTCATACTCAGCATTGAAGATTTTTGACACACATCTGAAACCACACAAGCTAAACCGCCCTTCATGACCCCATCTTTGCACGCGCGCAATGACAAATGTTTCGGATGGAAAACCAAGTAGCAACTGAAACTAGATCTAATGGTCTAAGAACTTCCTAAATTGCGCGCTATGAAGTGTGTGTCATGTTTGGAGAAACATTTCGCTACTGGTATATACTTCTACTGTGATGGTAACTTAGTACTTCCTATACATTTTCAGGTTAATTTTCTGGTATTATTGTTGTTGAAGAACTTGAAGCATAGTGTAGGTCTTTGAGTCGAACAGGGTGCTTTTTTTTACAACTTCTTGGGAGGTACTTTTATTATAGGTTAATTTACATATTTACTGCTACAATTGAGGCTCTTACAGCCGTTTTCTAACTACGCAACAGAAACTGATCAACTTCGGTTACTAAATATTTTAACTTGGCTTGTCTTTTCACTTTTTGTTTTGTAGATACCTCGGATAGTATGCTTTAATTGTAGTATCTAAGCAGTTTTATAATGACTACATACGAACGAGTATTTGCGGTCGTAGTTAAGTTTCTCGAAGCTTTGCTGTATTCCACCTTTTCTAAGAAACTTTTTGAGCACAGTTGTATTTTCGCTTGTACGGGTTTTGTCTGTGAAGTTTGACTTCACAGACAAACTTCCTCGTGCTCGTGCTTCCTTGGCTTAAAAAATGGAGCCTCGTTGGGTGTTTTTTTTTTTTTTTTTTTTTTTTTTGAAACCTAAACAATTTCCATAGATATTCCATAAAAAATATTAATTTTATGCTTGGTTTTTGTTTATTTTTTTCAACTATTTAAGTAGCAATTATATTTCTCAGATATTTTATTTCAACCTCATGTTGCTTAGCTCATCATCTCTGCTGAGCTTGCACAATATGTTCCATTTGGAATTATCTCAGCAAATTTCTGAGAGAAATACAGCAAAGGAAATCAACTCAGACGTAAGAATGACACTTATTTAATGGAAAATGCACTTCATTAAAATAAAAACAGGAACACAGGGGTCATTTGATTAGAATAATAGCTTAAGAACATAAGGCCATTCGATTAAGCATTAGTGTTTATTCTGTTTAACATTTCTTTTTGTATTTCAAGTGTGTCGTACAGCCTGGCCCATTTGACAATTTCTCAGAAAAGCGAAAAAATGGAAAATGACTAGTGTGTTGGACATTAAAGCCTTGTCTTTTCTTTGAAAATTGTAATCTATTTACCCTTTTGCTAATGAAATTTTTAAGCAAATAGGGCAAACCTTTGTTTGCGCGAGTAGATGGAAATACATAGGAGTTTGACTTCGGGCAATTTATGGCAAATTTTGCCTTAAAGGATCGCCCTGTTTCGTCCATGGTTAATTTTTTTCAAGTCATTTGTACAAACCTTTGTTTGTGCGAGTAGATAGAAACACATAGGAGTTTGACTTCGGGCAATTTAAGGCAACCTTTGCCTTATAGGATGACCCTGTTTCGTCCATGATAAACTTTTTCAAGTTATTTGGCAAATAAAAATTCTAAAGAATTAATTGCCAATGCTATTGGGTTAAAGCCGAAATTCGTCTGTAAGTGGTATTAGTCAGTATTATTTGGTTTCCAACCATTATTTAATTTCAAAATTCAGTCTGCTCAATGTAGGTCGAGACTAGCTTTGAAAAATCCTGGCAGACTAGATAGACCGATTATCTTTCAATTACTGGGCCTACTTGGGACCTAATTCCGCTTAGTTTACCTTCCGCTGCATTTTACTCATCCTAAAAGACATGCAAAATTTTAAGGTCTATCAAATTTGCCGACATAAGATGGTGCTGGTAATTTTTCTCTTTGGTACTCGCTGCAGTTTCGGCTCCTGAGTTGGTCGAACGCTTTATTAAAACGAGCAAGACTAGACTGTCAAAACTAGAGAAATTGTTGAACATCGTTAGGGTTTTTCGCTAGTCTTTTGAAAACTGAAAATTAATCACCATTGCTCAGAAATCCCCACCGTCTGTGGAGCTAGTTTTTGTCAATATAGTCCCTGGTTGGTTAAATTAAGATATACTATGTAGTATAAAGCTCTATTTTTTTTTTACATTTTAAAAGTGAGAAATGCTTCATAAGTTATTAATTGAAGTCAAAGTTCTTCGTTTTGTCGATCTTAAATTTTTTATTTTATTTTTTTTACTTGGTCCATCTACAAAATCTTTTTGCTATGCCATTTTATGGGAAATTAGTTTTTTTTGCAAGAATATGGTACTCTGTTTGATACCTATACTGACAATTTGGCTGACACTGACAATTTGTTTAGACTATTTCTGTAACGACCTTATGCTAATTTTATCCATATTTTTTATTTAAATTGTACTGTTCTTATTTAGAATCAACGAAAATTGCTACATATATCGAATAGAGGCTCTTTATATGGGCCAAACATTATCCTACTAATAAATATTGCCAATGATTAAACTTAGCATAATATTCTACGACATCAATTTAAAATTTGAATTTCTTGAAATTTATTGTCTTAAGAAAATTAAAATAGTTTAGTATATAATTTGGTTTATGATTTATTTTAATTGTATAATTTGGGGGAATAAAGTTTTGAGTCTACGGGTCAGTAGAAACTTTATGAACGCATAAGTCTGGGTGGTAGATTGAAGAGGGTTCAAAAACATCATTGCTGGTAGCGTACCTAGATAACAGGGGACTGGATGTACTAACCTTGCGTTCAGTAGGCGTATTGCAATTAACTTTGGTAATTTTTGCGCTTAATAGTGAATTGCATTTATTGAATCGCGTTCAAAAGCACTTACTGAAACCCTTTGCAATTAGTTACTTGCTTATTGTGCTTCAGAGTCCGATAAGATATAATTTCTCTTTTTACAGACAGACAATTTTGCGAATATTTATCTATTAGTATAACCAAGCAATATTTTTGGTTAATTTCAAAAGTTCCATGGGTTTGCAAGATTTTATTTTTACCGTTTTTATAAGAAACTTATTTTGATGTTTAAATCATGTTCAATAGAGCAAAATAAATATGCCTAGTCAGTGAGTTGTAGTTAATGGCAGTAAGCTCCGTCGAGCGCGGGGTAACTCCGTGCTCAATAGAAATAGCTGACAATGATGTTTTCTCCTGTATACTCCTTGCACAAGATTACATTAGTGCCACGTAGTATTAATCAATTAAAGGACGTTTTATGGCTATACGTATTTTGTGAACATAAATATATATATATACATATATATATATATACATATATATATATATATGTGTAAATTACTGTTGAACTTCATCCAAATAAAAAAATGTTAAAGAGGGTTAGAACGTAAATAAAACATAGTTAATAATATTGTCCCACAGTTACTACTTACTGCACTGCCGTCTTACTGGTGCTACTACTGTCTTCCTGTCTTGCTGCCCACGGTCTTCCTCCATCCCAATCTAATCAAAACCTCCCTCTTTACACCCTCCCAAGAAGTTCTAATTTCCTTTAAATCCTTTTTTACGATCTTTGGCAAACTGTCATCCTTCATCCACAAAACTTGTCCTAAATTTCTCAACTTTTTTCTCGTTATAGTCCTAGAAAGTGGGATAGATCCACATTTTTTGTGCAGCTTACCGTTTTAAATACGGTTGGTCAGACGGGAACCCAAAACATTCCATAGCTAATTCCTCTGGAAAACACATAGCAAATTCTCCTCCGTATTACGAAGCGCCCACGTTTCAGAACCATTCTTGACTACTGGCATCCTTGTAGCCTCCGCGTTATAAACAAATCCATGTCTCCTAGTGTATCTTTACCTCCTGATTTTCTAAAAACACACTGAAATCAGGAGGTAAAGGTACGTCGGAGGTATTTTCCAATCATGTACTGGGCTTGTAAATGGAACGGTGGGATCGCCAAGGCTGAGCTCATCCTCGGCTTAATCGTTGACGAGATCAATGAGCACTATGTATTGACTATTGTGAGAAATGATGGTTTTGTTGTTTCTTTTTTAAACCATCATTTCTGAAAATAGTCAAGATGTGTTAGCTTTCTCCACGATATCCAAGCATCCGAAGTTTAATCACAGAACAAACCAGGAGAAACTGGTGGAGGAGGAATTGCAAACAGAGGCGGAGGGCCAAGTCCAAGGTTCAAGCTCCCAAAACAGAGGCTACAAAAATTTCTCCCTTTTGGTGTAACTAAAGCTTTTACCCAACAAATTTTGACATGGCTGATTCCAGTGTAATTGGAAAGCGGTTCAAACGTCTAAGTAATAAAAAAAGACTCCAAATTGATCTAAATATCAACTTCAAGGTCCGTCTATTAGTAGTTATTCAACAACATTACGACCTCTTTTACCAGTGATTCCACATCAGCTACAATTTTAACTGGAAGAAACACGGAAAATTAATATCAGCCAAACTTTCTAGTGGTCTAGGGACAATCTGGAAAATCAAACAAACATTTCTAGTCCACACCCTTAACTAATATATAATATATGTACTTTAGCTAATATGTAGCTATTATTAGCTGTATGATATATAGCTTAACTTTATATAGTGACTAAAGAAGAATTCAAATTGTGTAAACCAAGTATTGAGAGCTAAGTATTCTAAATGTTAGACAATATCGTGACTACCAGCTACCGGTTTTTGCACTTTAGTTTTTAAATAAGTTGTCTTCCGTATACTTCTAGAATGTAACTTGCCAGAATTCTATTTCCCTGGACAATGCAACAAGAAACGTTTCATGAAATGTGACGCTTAACAAGGTCAGGTTTCTTATTATAAATACTCTTGTCTTTGTGTGGAAAGGTCTCTGGACGACAGGGATTTTGAACCCTGGGAGGAAGGATCAGAAGAAAAAAGAATGACTCATCAGGCTCTGCAGATGACATACTGCATTCGTTTTCAGACCACTGGGTCAACACAATTAGTTTACTCAGGTAAACTGAGTAAAGTTAATAGAATGATGCAAGCCAAAGAAGCTATTTCTAGAATAAAGGCCAAAGATGGTGAACCGCAACCTACTACAGAAATAGATTTATTTATTTCTATTGAGAAGATTATGGTGTTAAATATGGAACTCAAGCAGATTATGATGGATCACGCTTTGCGAACAATATCCCACATTGCTGATATAAGAGATTTAGTTGTTCTGATGGCCCGAAGCAGATCTCAATTAGTTGAAAAAGAAGATGGCCCAAGGATAAGTAAAACGCCGAGAAGGATCTGCCATAACTTTAAATTGGAAGTAGCCCGATTCATTACTCAGTCGATTGATCAAGCATTTCAAGCGGCTCATGTGAAAGTTTTGAAGGCCAGAGAGGCAAAAATCACAAGAAAATTTTTGGAGATTAATTTGCCATGTTTTCAAGGAAAGACCTTCAGAAAGAGGCCATTGTCCCAAAAGGGAGGAATGAAATCCTTGGCGTAGGAATTGTGGAGGCTGGATGGAGCTCTATGCTTCCAACAGTTGTTATAGCAAATTTTATGCTAGGTGGTGCCGCAGATAGGTTTACTCAACTAAACATTTTTGACCAGATTATTGCAATTAATGGTATCAGCTTATTAGGCCTACCACTGATAAAATGTCAAATGTATGTTAAGTTTGGATCATAAAGCCTATGAATGTATGAATCGTTTTCAAGCTCAATCGTCTGGATACTCCTCTGTGAAGCCGGGTACGTTACAGGAAAACTAAAAGGCCAGATTGACCAAGAGGGGGCGATATCTAGCAAAGTTGAAAATTCCCCTCATTGCGAGTATTTTTGTAATCAATTTAGATTACTTGAACCAGTTTGAATTCTGTATCTAAACATTTTATACTCTAAACATAAACTTTGTGATGGTTAGAGACTCAAGACATCCTCCACCGGTCGAACCCAGATAATAGGCCAACGCTACCATAAGACTCCAAAGAGAAGAAGTCACACTTTACAAAGTAGTGCACAACTTTACAGAGAAGTAGACAATTCACAGAGAGGTGACCCAAAATCTTACAAATTACTAACTAGTGCGACACCGTAACATGCTGCTTCTGTTCAAAACAAGCTGTATTCCATGAGTCATTTAGCTGCTTGACCTTGTTTTGAGCAGAAATAGCATCTTCTGGTTTTGCTCTAGTTAGAAATTCGGTTGCAGTTTTTCGAACTTGGTTGACTTGTATTAATCCAGCGTTAAATTCATCTTCAAAATTCTTGTGCTCTTTCTTGAGGAATGTGACAGTATCTAAGTCACCATGTACAGGTTCGTCTTTCATCAGAGGCAGGTCAAGTTCGAACAACCAATCAAGAATAGCGTGAAGGACATCCTTAAACTGTCCAGAAAACAGTAAATCTCTTTCGAGCTTCCTCTGTCTATCCACACGATTACAAACGTCTTTTGACTGGGGAGCTGCCTTGATCACGAAGGAGTGCCTTTTCATTGCATTTTGGATTGACTGGCCCTTGTGATTACTCCAAATGGGGGTAACTCAACAGCGTAATTTTTGGAAGAACTTATCTTCCAATTCTTCAAGAATTCCTTTAACTTTACAAAAACACCCTCGGCTTTGGCTGTTCTACTTTAAATATATTTACTGCATCGTCTTTAATAGCAATAATATTCCAATAAGTGAAGCTATCCCATTGGTGTTATCTTCTCCTTATCCAACATCGCCTCTTCACCTTCATTTATTCCTAGTCTCAGCGACTTGATCTTAATATTAATTTTCAACCTATTCTTGCATCTTGTACCCTCCAAATTTCCAGTACATTATTCATTTTGCTAACATTTTAATCTGCAACGCTCAAATCATAAGCATAATGTAAGTTTAGGTGAACTTCACTTTCGCATTTAATTCCATGCTCTCCCATGGGCTTTGCCGTGGTCCATAGAGCAAAATCGTTCAAAAGGATCTAAAAGGAATAGAACACAACTTTGTCATGCGAAACCAGCTACTAAACCTTATTTCTTACCTTAACTGCAGTAAAGTTGTTTTCGTATGTAGCATTAACCATTTTATTGTATATATCTGATATCAAACAGTTTGTGGTAACGAGCTAAAGGTAAAGTACTAAACGGCCCAATAGCGACGCAAACTGTAAGAAAAGGGATAACGATTAATGCAATATGCTGATTCCAAATATATAAAATTCATTAAGTTTAATATTATTCAGCAAAAACTACGAGCCTGAGATTTTAGTGATTTTTGAATGGAATGGCATGATCCCCCCCCCAGCTCCCTGGGAAAGGACTGTAAGCTATGGAATTTCCCCACTGTTTATATATTGTGTTAGTTATTGGGATATATACGGATTAGGAAGTGGAGGTTTTCTAAGGGTAATTTTCCACGGAGTGGGATTTCCTGGCCTGAAACGAAATACGATCGGAGAAAAAAAAAACAAGACGTTTTCCAACCAAAAATAAGGAGCAACAAGAAAGCTTAAAACGAACAGAAATATGATGGAATTTGTCCCTCCTCAATCGCTCGCTCTTTTCGTAGAAAGTTGTCCTTTTGGTCCCAATTCTTTAAGAACGACAACTGAAACACAACGGCCATTGATTTGGAATAAGAGGTTTTTTTAAACACAAAAAATTTAGCGCAAAGACAGAAGGATTGAAGAGGGGGGAACCCCGCTTATGTACCGATTCATTTCTGTTCGTTTTAAGTTTTAAGAGATCTGACAAGACCTCTTAATAGAACATCTAATCAAAGTTGATATTTTATTTCACTTAATACCATACAAGGATAAGACCTTCGCTAAAGCTCTTGTAGCTATTGAATCAAACGCTTGTTCATATTCTATAAAACTTAGGACTAAAGGGGTCTGATGACTCAGGCACTTTTCAAGTATTAATCTAAGAGTTAAAGTTTGATCGATGCCAGGCCGTATAAATAAAGCAAATTGTTTTTGACGATAAGGGATAAATTATGAGTTATTTTAGTAATCAGATATATATATTTTAAGTTTATATTGTTGGATGATATTTATTAATGTGTTTATTATTGTATAAAATATACTTTAAATATAGAAAACCGATACCCATAAAAGTTAATGTCATTTTTTTAAATTTAATTGGGTTAGAGCTACATTAGGGACATTTTGCACTACGTACGTGAACTACTCTACGTACCTAAACTAGTATGCAGGTTCAGTTGTTGTCTTCCTACAGCAACCAAGTTAATGCTTCTAAATTACAACACTTTAATCTTATCACTTTTCTTATAAGTGGGTATAATTGAAGTTATCCTTAAATCGCTAGGTATTTCTTCTTTTGCAAAAATTATATTCTCAATCTTCAGTAATTTATTTCTAACTTCACAACCACCATATTTAAAAAAAAACTCATTTACCTCACTATCATCTCGTGGACAAGCACGTAGGTTTTTGCTTTACAGGGAGAGGGCCCAAATTGTTCAAAATATGAAAGCTATTAAAAGTTACGGTATAAAAGGCAGGAGGCCCCGAGGTCAAATCCGGATTCAGTCACAATTTTTTTTTTTTTTTGTCCTGTAGCGGCGCAGTGGGTTTGACCTTAGCTTGGTATTACGAGACCCAAAGATCAAACCTCGCTGTAGCAATACACTGCAGGGCCGACGCAGGTACCTTAGTAGTCAAGAAGCGTCGTTAATCCTATTACTACTCACTACTACGGCGTAAAAGCAGCATAATTTATCCTGTCCTTGTTCAAATTCCGTTCTGTGAATAGGTTGTTTAAAGGAGGGGCTAGGAGCGATTTTCATCTCTTTCAATGAAGGATACATTTAAAAAATGTACCAAGGGAGGAATATCAAAGATTCTCCCATTTGAATCTTCTTAAAAAAAACTCTTGGTTGCATCCTCCCCCACCCTACCAAAGTGCATGGTGGTGCTCTACCCCAGCATTTGTGTCTTTCCACACATACATGACTGCGTATATTTGTGAATGCTGTTTGACACTACTTTTCAAAAACCATCGGTAACTATTGTAAGGAAGAGAAAAAAAATTACGCTGTTACGCTAATCCTAGACGTCAAAACAAAGTAATAGAGACGTTTTTTAATAGGCGTAACCAGAATGAAGGATTATGCAGATATTCTAGACTATTATAGTGATAAATTTGTCATTTGGTTATTAATAGTTAACATATCTTCGCCCATGTCCTCCTTCATCTGGAAGGCCAATCAGTACCTTTTCTTTTATAAACATTTATATTCCTTATTTTGTTTATCTAATTTGTTTTTATTAAAGAAATCGCTTTGCAGCTTTTACTTTGAGAGGAAAAGAATGACCTTATTTAGTTTGTACCTTTTTTCTTCTTTTTCTTTAAATTTAAGTTTTTACTATTTTGTACCTTGGCTATTCAAAACACTTACCGCGAAGAAAACTATCAAAAGAAACTTAATTTGGCTAACATACAAGAAAAACAAAAAAAGTGGTGGATATTCTCGCCGATATTCACCATTCCTCTGTGGTCCCTAAAATGAATATGGTCCTAAAGACCATATTCATTGAATATGGTCTTAAAAACAAACATTTATGAATCATAACGTACACAAATCAGTATATACAAAAAACTCTTATATGTAAAAACTGTACAGGTCAGAGGATGCCAAAAATTCACGTAAACTAATTAGTGAAGCTGAGTTTGTATGAAAAAAAGTCATCTAATACCATCCAAAGGAAAGAGTACATGTTTTTTTTTTAAACAAGAATATTATAATGCATTTTTATAGTTAAGACGGCTTCGCTTTATAACTGTTTTGTCATTTTTAAGCTACCCGTTTTTTTTATTTCGTATTTCAGGAAACTAAAGGGTCTGTATTTTTCAGGTTCCTAGGTACGAGTGCCTGAACCTCGACCAACACCAGAACAAGGGTTTTCAGCCCAGATGGTTGGGTTGGGTGGGAATGGGTTTCTTTTTCAGCTCTGGGTCTTGAGAATCGAAGGCTGGGGTTTTCTTTTTCAGCTCTGGATGAATAAAGGTCACTTAAATATCTTCCCTTACCCCAGGGAGGATTTTTTAAGGCCGAATCTATTTTGTTTTAGCTTTATTAGGTTCTGAAACTTGAGCGACTGCTTGATTTAAGAAGGCAAGTTTTGCTTAAATTCAGCTATTCCTGATAATTTTTTTTTCTTTCTGTATTCACCTTTGTATACTAAAATTCTAATTTTAGGATTATAATTCTAAAATTCCAATTTATATCTCATAGTATTTCATTCTTTTCATATTTTCTATTATCATCTTTTTTTTAGCAAGAATATGAATTGATTCGAGTTTTAGACCGTTTGAGACAATAACTGCTTATAGCATATATTAAAAAAATACAACTGTTTTTGGACATTTGGAAAATTAAATTCTAAAGTAAACTCTGAATTTTTTTCAAAACTATGAGATTTATCATTCCAAATCTAAAATGTTTAAAGCTTTAATGTGGGCTGTTTATTTAGTATAGGCTCAGAGCCCTCTGATTCCTACTTGTTTCTTATTCCGAGAAAGAAGAAATATTCGAGTCAGGACTAGAAAATAATAATTCCTTATCTATTCCAGTTTTGTTTTAGTCCTGATCTAGTGATGAATGGAAGGACTAATTTGAATGGAAATTAGGGAATTTTTTCACAGTTTCTACAGCAAGAGTGGCTGGAGCATTCTCTGAAAATTGGTAGAGATTGTCCACACTCGACATCTAACCAAATCTCTATACTTATTATTTCAGAAGTTTTTAGAATAAAATTTAAATCAGATTGGTTCTATATTTAATTCTATATGATTGGTTTTTCTTATGTTGGAAATTAGTTGAGTTAGCTAAGTGAATGAAGCTTTCAGGAATTTAGGAAAGACAGCATTTCTATCGCATTTCTATTTAAGGAATATACTTCGACTAAGGATAAAGATTAATTGCGGTGGGGATACTTGCAGCCCCGCAGGTTAGATTTGCAATTATACAAGCAACCTGTTTTGTACCAGAGTCATTTCACCAGGACAAATATGGTACCCTAATTAAAAAGAGGCATCGAATTCTGCATGCGAGACATTCCATTAACATTAGGACAAAAAAGAACACTTAGTAAACTAGAATCTACTAACGTGGGGGACCAGTAGATACATTCGTAGATACATTCCTTTGTCTCAAACTTTTGCTAACCCTGCGTGCAATAAACTTATTGCAATTGATTTTTGTTACTATTGCAATTATTTTTGTAATTGCAATTACTGAGAGCATATATTGAAACCTATTGTAATTACTTATTTCCTTTTTGTGGTTCAGAGCTAAGTAAGCTGTGATTCGTCCTTTTACAGATAGAAATTTCTTGGAATGCTTGTAACTAATTGCAATAAGCTTTGTTGAACGCTGGGTGAACCCTGACTTTTTTACTTTTACTTTGTAAAAAAAAAAAAAAAAAACTCCTAATATGGCTTAGATCGTTGAAATTGTGCTTTTAAAATCTACAGTCAAAGGGAAATAGATGGACAAAGGGAAAGAGTAGAGAGGAGCGTATAAATAAGGCTCTTGATCTGCTCCTGAAATTTTGTATAGCTAGCTGAGGGTAACAGATGTTCTAAGAGTGTCCTTGTCGGCCAACTGTCTTGGGCCAAGCGGGTCGAATGGTGTAAAGAGGGAGGCTTTGGGTAGACTGGGATTGAGGAGGAGTGTGCGTAGCCGTGTTGGTCTCGGGTGTCTTGGTGCTGCAGTTAGTTGTTGTTAGCAGTAGTAATAGTAGTAGCTAACTCAACTACTTTCCTAGGGAGCAAAAAGCCTATTATCTAGAATTTTAGTCATAAATTTATAACATATGACAATGGTATTAATATTAGTAACTTGTGGAATAATAATTAGAGAAATTTATGACATAGAGAACAATTTGTATGACTTTTCTGGAATTACTCCTGACGCCAGAATCTTCGCAGCATTTTGTGTAAATTAGTAGAGGTGTTCATCACTGGATTGGTGCCAAAATTAAATTAAAACACAACTAAATTTTAGTTCAACAATTAGGTTCGACTGTACTTTCTAACTCGTTTTCATTTATAGGTTAAAGAACTGTTGATGTCATTCGGTCAGTTAAAGGCGTTTAACTTGGTGAAGGATTCAGCAACTGGTTTGTCTAAAGGATATGCCTTTTGTGAATATATTGACACTATAATAACAGATCAGGTACAGTTGTTTTATTCCTGCAAACAGGCCGTATCCAAGGGGCTGTTAATGGGTTTGAACCCGTTTCCCCTGAAATTTTGTCCGACCCGGAAAAAAGTAACAAAAAAAAACATATACCCAATTCTTTTTACGTTTTGTAATTTTTCCTCATATCTCCACCCTCCTGAGCAAAAATCCTGGATACTGATGTCGCATATCGTTTTGAATTGCCAAATAGATAAATTGAACAATGCAACAAAAAACTGCTGTCAAAGTTGGGGAGATGTAACTGAATTGACGTAATTTACTCATTAAATATGGATGTCAAAGCAAACGATCTGAGACAAAATCAAATTTGCTCATTATGTTTTGACAGAGCTGGTACTGAGGATTTTACTCGGTCCCTAGGGTACTCAATATCCAAGAGGCACGGAGAATATCCCAAGTTTCGTTTGTGACGAACCCCCAAGTTAAAAAAAAAGACATCATGATTTTAAATAATAGTAAATTTTAATCTAAATGATATACGAATCATTTTCGAACAATGGATGTCACAACCCCAAATACGCCGAATACACACTTCAAAGCCAATAAATAGCAAAAAAAGTTTAATTTGTTAGAAATAGTTAAAAGCGTTAAAAAGCATAAAAAAAACTCTGAGAAATAAAAGTGTAAAGACGGTTTATTGAGGTAGGTAAAACAAAATACTATTTCAAACAGTTCGTAGTAACGAACTGTAAGTAAGGAGCGACCCGGCTCGATAGTAACCGAAACTCTAAAAAACGGAATTTTGATACCAATAGATACATCAGAAGAATCAGATTTTTATCCTGATTTCAAATATCATCAAGTTTAGTCTTACCCATCAAAAGTTACGCACCTGAGAAAATTTGCCTTATTTTCGAAAAAAGGGGGAAACAACCCATAAAAATCATAGAACTCTAATGAAAATCACACCATCAGATTCAGCGTATCAGAGAACCCTACTATAAAGGTTTCAAGCTCCTATCTGCAAATTTTTTTTTTTTTTTTCAGGGGTGATAGTATCGATACCGTAGTCCTAGAATATCGTGAAAGGGCTCATTCGAGCGCAAATTAAAAGTTCTAGTGCCCTTTTTAAGTGACCGAAAAAATTGGAGGGCAACTTGACCCCCTCCCACGCTCATTTTTTTCCCGAAGTCACCCAATCAAAATTTTGAGATAGCCATATTTGTCAGCATAGTCGAAAATCTAATTAATATGTCTTTGAGGATGACTTAATCCCCCACAGTTCCCGGGGGAAGGGCTGCAAGTTATAAACTTTTCCCATTGTTTACATGTAGTGTTGGTTATTGGGAAGTATACAGGTGTTTTCAGGAGGAATTTTTTTTAGTGGGGGTCGGTGTCGGAGTAGGGGTTACGTGGGAGGATCTTTCCATGGAGGATATTTCCTAGGGGGAAGGGACATTTCCATGAAGGGAGCGCTAGATTTGGCAGCATTATTTTAAAAACGATCAGAAAATATATAAAAAAAAACAAGTTTTTTTCAACTGAAAATAAGGAGCAACATTAAAACTTAAAACGAACCGAAATTACTACGTATATGAGAGGGTTCGCCCCCTAGTCAATACCTCGCTCTTTACGCTACAAAGTTTTTTAGTACTTTCAAAAGAGCTATCTATTCTAATTAACCGGCTTTTGTGATTCAGGGGTTTGCGATTCGAACAAAATTCGAACTTTAGCGTAAAGAGCGAGGTATTGAATAGGGAGCGAACTCCCTAATATGCGTAATAAAAACATACGAATATAGAAATTCGTTACTTAAGTCAATTCGTAAGTTACGTCAGAACAAAATTTCGAGAAAGCCAATTAGCCAAAAAAAGGAAAATTAATATGCGAATTTCGTTTTAATTATTCATGTACGGTGAGCCAAAATCAAAGCTGCGTTAATTCAAAAACGTTCAGAAATTAACTAAAGAAAAACAAGTTTTTAAAACTTAGAGTAAGGAGCGACATTAAAACTTAAAACGAACAGAAATTATTCTGTATATGAAAGGGGCTATCCCTCCTCAACGCCTCGCTCTTTACGCTAAAGTTTGACTCTGTCTCACAACTTTATTTTTTAAAACAATAAAAAACTTTAGCGTAAAGAGCGAGGTGTTGAGGAGGGAACAGCCTCTTTCATATACAGAATAATTTCTGTTGGTTTTAAGTTTTGATGTCGCTCCTTACTTTCAGTTAAAAAAAACTTGTTTTTTTTAGTTAATTAATAAAAAGGGTATAAAAAAGAGTTCAAAATATTCAAAACAAATGTTTGCAATGGGTATTAAAAAGAAGAAGGGAACGTAGATTCACTTATTTAACATATAAATTCTATCTAACTTTTAATCGTAATTTTTAATATATTCAGTATTTTTTATATACTTTTACAAAACTCCCTGGGAATGGCAGCCTTATAGGACGAATTATTCAATCTCGGTTGAAAACAGAAGGTGATTTATTAGATTTTTGAGATCAAAAGGGGTTAGGATTTCTCCGACACAAAAGTGGTTAGGATTTCTCAAACACGACCCATTGATAGCGACAAGAATTGTTGGTTTGTTGTCGACGGACTGGGATTGATATTATTGTTTTAAGTGCTATTTCGTGTCAAAGTAGCTTGGGAAAATAAGCTAATGATTTGTGTCGGGAAGCTGTTGAAACGAAGTGAAAGTTCCTAAGAAACTTGACCTAGAAGTTCTCAAGTTGTGTTCCATCTGGGGGACTAGTAGCTAATGATTTTTGTTGGGAGACTGGGGAAACCAAATGAAAGTTAAACCTTGGCACACTAGCTTGTACCCTAAAATTCTCCTTAAAGTAATGAATATTTCGCACCATTAGAATTAGAGGTAGACGTTCCCTAAACGCTGTACACAGTCCTTCAAATGGACTCACATTTCCCTACACAAGGGGGAAGGGATTAAAAATAACAAGGCCAAAAGTTTTTGTGGATCGTCCAAAATGGATTTATAAAAATTGATCATATGATCGAGAAAGCTTCCGATGCTAATTTTATGATGAATGTCGGAAGACCACGCAGGACACCTAGCTTTGCCGCACGTCATTAAGAGCATCGATTCTTCAAACTAAATGGCTCACCACCAGCGTCGGTGGATGTTAACATAATCATCTTTTTTATAGTCAGAAATGATATCAATTATATCAATTACATTATATATTGACTATATTGATAAGTTAGAAGCGTACTAAATAAATACCAACTAATAACTTTCTAAAATAGCTTTCAGAGTTAGATGAACATTCATTTCCAATGGAGCTGGAAAACCCTCAAATACAAGGTTATTTGATATCTAAAAAGATGCGTTGTTTATGCTAATATACTGAAAATTTGCGGTGACGGGTTAGAGTTGTCTAAGGACTTAAGAGTGGGGCCTGAAGTTGTGCACAGAACAAATTTAAAACTTAATGTCTTGGTAATTTAAAAGTAAAGAATGTACATTAGGGTGACCGGATCTCATAGATAGGGGGAAAATTTTGGAATTTTGTTTACCTTAATCCCACAAAACGATTCTCCTTTCCAGATATAGAGATAGTCGAAATTTGAGTTCGATTAAATGATGTTAACCCGTGCCGCTCAAAGTTTGAAAAAAAAAATCAAATTTTTGGCTAAAAATCTGTGACATATCGAGCCATTACTCCAGAAAAATAAATAATAAAACCCGCTTAATATCTCAAAAGAAAGCCAATATTATTCTTCAAAATTCGTATTCTATACGTAATTGTTGTTTTTTAAAGTCAAACCGAGTCACAACATTATTTATCCCCAAAAAACGTAACCTGGTACCACTAGGATCGCACTTTGTTTATTTTGTTATTAAGTGATAACTTTTGCTTTTTTGGTATATTTTTTAGTTTAAAGCAGAAATATAATAAAAAAAAATAATACTGATAAGTCTAATGACATTTTTTATTTTAAAACATAAAGGTCAGATATATAATACACACAAAACAGGCAAAAAAAAAATTATACAGATGTAGTACAGTCATGAGTTGATAATTTTACATTATTTTACACTGTTATTTAATCTATTCTAGAGCTTTTGTTGAAGTAGTTTTTGAAACGTCAGGATATAATACTCGGCATTCGCTTACAACGTGGAGGACATATTGTTTTTGGTCTTCATCTTTTGTCAGAAGGTTGTTAAAGTCGTTTATTAATTTAACACCACGCTCAGCCATATCATTAACTACTTTTAATGTTTTAACAATATTCAATCCTTCTTGGAAGCCATTATTTTGAGGCCAGGTGTTTGGATATTTTCTTAGGAAATCTGCTTTTATATTAAATCGGTCAAAGAATTTAAATGTTTCTTTGGTTAGTAAATTTACCAATCCTCCATCAACTACCTGTTTTAATTTTTCTTTCCTGACTTTTGGGTTTACAACCCTATTGTTCTCTGATGGTTCATTGGTGCTACTGAGCAATTTATCAGCCATTAACAACTTTTCGTCGTCTGTAATGGTGGGATCAAAAAAAGATAATCCCACCAACTCTGCATTCAAATACCACAAATGGTTCAAAAATTTGGCTAGGGCTATTTCTGCAGTGTCGTTGTCATATTCTTTATAGCCTAACAGACTATGCAAAATACCTAAATCTTACTTTGGTGCAAGATGCGCTTTCGGAGCATTAAACCAAGGTTTACAATAAATTTTGACTAGAAAAACAGATATGACACGCACAGAACTTTCTTCTTCATCAGATATCTTAAATTGAAGGCGAAAAATAAACATTTAAAGCAGTAAATAGCCTTTGCCATCCACCAGCATGGTGAATGGCTCCTGGAGTTCTAAAACCCATAACATTACCGTCTAGTGATCCAAAAAAAAACAGAGCTCATTGCAATAACTCCTTATAGTCATCCTTGGGGTGGCTCTCAGTTAATTTGGTTTCGAATTCAGCAGCAACACTTGCAATTACTTCTTGAGTTAGCTGCTTCTGTACTAGATTGTCACTGATACCTGTTTCGTATTTTCCTTTGTCTGTCTTGGGCCATGCAGTGAGGAACCTCTTAAAAATGTCTGGATGAGGCCCAGTAGTTGACCCTATTTTTTTCGTATACGCCTCTTAACAGAATTTCCAAGATATGATGACGGCAAGCTAGGTATAATAACTCTCTTCCTAACATTTGCTCCTATATAACGCATGCTCCTTTGAGTGTTCCCGTGTTGGATGCTGTAGTGTCGAAGCACATCGCCTTGACGGTGTTGGGAAGATCCCATTCATATACGGCTATGGCTTGCTCCTCTCCAGAGCTGTTTGCTGTTACAAGAACTCGCATTAACTGTTCTTTTTCGCCATATGAAATTGCAATAGCTATTCGCTCGCATTGTTCTTTTTTTAAAACACGCGGTAAAAGTTTACCGTCCAAATGGACAACCAGGGGCGCTTTTTCAGGAATATTTATTTATCAAAAAAAAATTTTAATATATTGTTCTCTGAACATTTGCCTTCTATGGTGTAATGAAGTTTTTGAGACTTTGTACTCAAGAGGGTTAAGATTTAGTGCTTCTAGAGTAGCTATTAATATTCTCGTAGCATTTTTTGTCGGATACCTTACATCGATCTAACAAAATGGACAATTTCATGTTTAAAATATCTTTAACACCCCTTGCAAACGAGACTTGCATCCTTTTGCTTTCAAATGGTCCTGGATCTTCTACAGCTTCTTCAGGGACGTTCATTTCCTCCAAGATCCCATATTTCTAGTTGATGCTGTCCTCTTCAACATCTTTTTCTCCTTCTTCGAACTCGTCTTCATCATCCGTATCTAAGAAAAAGAAAAAAGACTATAAAAACTTGTTGTTTTAACATAATAGTAATAATTCATAGGTACCAAATTACCAACTTCACAGAAATTATTCCGTATATCAAGCGGTCCCTTCCCCCCTTTTCAGTAACTTGTTGTTCACGGTAAAGTTCTTAGCACTTTTTAGGACTTTGGGAATACCTGGAACCTTTCAACTATGTTGAACAAAATGGATATCTCACTTGAGATCCACTCCTGTCATGGAACCTGGGCAGCCCTTTTGCCTCTGTTTCACGAGAAACGCCTTATCTTCTTCTGATTGCATCCGAGCCAAGGCACTTTGTTGAGCAATATCAAAGAGATCCATCAAACTTTTCAACGAACTCTTTAAATTTGTTCTTGATCCTTTTCGATGTTTTCTTATGGTCTTTTTGAAGTGTTGTTCACTCAGTGTGAAGTTTTTCAAGCTTTGTAGTTAGTCGGTATTCGAGCTTTCTGTAAAAAAAAAATGAACAGTTCTCGTATGACAGTTTTTGCTGATTCTCTTAAAGTTAATTTCACAGCACGTAAATTATAAAATAAAACGCAAAAAACTTGACGATTTGAGGGTAGTTTACAACCGGTGATCTGGTGAATGGGATAGCCCACAAGAAATATTTTATCCTTGGCCCGGCTTTGTACACCTGATGTCGATGCCATTTCAGAGTCGAAGAGATTAAGATCAGTTCACAGCATAAATGTTAAAATGTAGCAAAAAATCCTATACTCTTCATTAAAAAATTTTTGGACATGACAGTCGCACACTTTCCTTCATTAATCTGCCTTCATAGCTTGACTATGATCTGATTGAATGCCATTTAACAACTGAAGCTATTTCCTTGTCGTGTTAGTAACTTACCAAAGCACCCGCTGTGATGTGACCCATTTCTGAAAAAAAAAAAAAAATCGCTACTGTTTCCTTTTCCTTTTTGCCTGCCAAACGGAACTTTCTTTGGTAAACTAGTCAGGTAATCCCCATAAAATAAAAGATTAAATTTGAACACGAGACTAATTATGTTTGAAAATTGAGTTACAAAATACTTTTTAATAAAAAAAAAATGTTAATTCCAAGACAGATTATGCAGAAACCCGTAAAATTCTTAGAATACCCCAAACTGGCTCCTAAAGGTACCAGGTCGCGTTATTCAGAGTAAAGACTGTTGCAACTCTGTTTTCCTTAAAATTACAGCAATTATGTATAAAATATAAAGTTTCACGAACAACATTGGCTTTCTTTTGAGATATTAAGCGTGTTTTACTATTTACCATTCTGGAGTTAGGGTTCCATACATCAGCTTTCAGGCCAAAAATTTGGATTTTTTCAAACTTTGAGCGACGAGCGGCACGGGTTAACGCCGCTTAATCGAGATCAAATTTAGGCCATTTCAGTATCTGGAAAGGGGGATCATTTTGTGGGGTGAAGACAAACAAAATTCCAACATCGATTTTTTGCGATTACCCTAATGTGCATAGTATGCCTTTCATAACTAATTGCGTAGGAACATGGAATAAGCAGGAGGGTCACTTGGGCCCCCTTACGTTTGGTCCCCTTGATGTGTCTATAGTTAATGGGTCCAACAATACATTTTTACCCCTTTTTTTTACTTTTTTGTACCTTTTTTTTCGTCTTCAAACTTCTAAAGAAATAATTTCATGTATAACTCTGTACAGCTCTAAATCCAAGTCAGTGGCGAGATTGGCTTTTACTCTAGTTTGACGGAATTTTTGGGAACGGAAATCTTTCAAAAAAAAAAGTTGATTTTAACACAAAAGTTGTGGGACTTGGACAACAGTTAGGTGAAATTGGGGTATACATCTTTTGAAGTATAAGACTGGTGCAGGTGAAAAAAGAAAACGGATTTACTGTTTCACAAATTTTTTTTTTTCTTGTCGTGGGTTTTTTTTTCAAGAGGGGTTTCAGTTTTATAGAGGCCTCCCTTAAAAAAAAAAAAAAAAAATGCTTGCATGGACGTGACTGCGAAACGTTGGATGGATGTAATCATCAACCTACTTTCAAAAATTGCTACTTTTGGAGCTTATTTGCCTATTTACTACTTGTTATTGCTTCATTATTTAGAAGGAGCTTAATTATTATATATAATTCATTTTGAAGCTTATTCTAAAAAATGCTATAGGACTTAGACGCGAGTTCAAAGCAATACATCTTTAAATTTGATTGACGAATTTGGTTGTTTAAAATTATATTTAAATATTAAATAAAATCATATTTAAAATCCGTTTTAAGTTATATTTAAAATTTTATTTTGTGTTTACATTATAGTATTTGTAATAATAGTTTCCTGTTCACTTTCCGTCATATTAGAGAAAAGAATTATATTTCAGGTTGAAATTGTCCCAAATAAAGAAAGGATAACAAAGTAAAAAGAATAAAAACAAAGATCCAATTTTTTAAAGTGGCTTTTAAAGCAAGGCATATGCCTGATTCTAAGAGTAAGCATAATTTGCCGCTAGTTATATTAACAAGCAGGCAAGCTGAAGATTTTATAATAAGGGGACGGGGAAGTGCTCGACAAAACACGGAATACATGACGTGCTACATTGGAAGTACGGAACAAATTTTAAGATTAGGGGCCTAGACCTTGCAGTCCTTTCTCCAGGATATTTCACCAATGATAGGAGTCCCCCCTAAAGCTATTCAGATATGATGAGAGCCTTATTTGAATTCAATCTTTATCTTGTGTAAATATAGAAATCTAGTAAAGAATTAAATAATGAAATAGAAATATGTGCTTTCCAAGATACTAAGTGAAAGGGTACTGTCTTAAAACCCTCTTGAAGGATTTTGAATCCGAGTCTGACTATAAAGCAGGATAAAGGGCAATTGTCCCGCAGATTACCGAAAATACATAAGAATGATTGACGACTTGATTTTGTCCAAGTAATATTAACCTTCTTTTTTTTAGAAAATAAGGGCTGCTCAATTCAACCCGATTGCTTACCGAATTAACAAATTCCGTGCTCTGGTGTCAATTTTATTAGTTAAATCTGACTAGCATGAATGGAAAATCTTTTTTGTCACTCTCATTGAAATTTTATAATAATATCAACAGTTTTATAATACTAAGCGCACTTCTATGTATTTTATTTGAAAAAAAAATCAAGTTGTCTCATTTGCTCTACTCACCTCTGGCCAAAGAAAAACAGTACAATTCTTCTAAATAATAGCTTCAGTCACCGTTTGGGTTAGTTTAATGGTTTATTGCACTGTAATTGGACTATGTCTATTGGAAAGTTATGAGTTACAACTCCTATTTATAATAAAAGGGGAAAATGAATACACTTAAGAAGAAGAGCGCATGCTTTCTAAATATAGGTAGACACTTTGGGAATTGCTTTCATTACCCCGACTTTTTCTTAGTTTTCCCTAATTTCAATGAGTTCGAATTTGTTTCTCTGGCATCATCCTGAAAATTAACGTCCAAGTGAAACAAAACTCGTTAATTTTCGGGGAGATCTCGGCGAGTGCTGATTTGTGGTAGTTGCACGCTTGGTAGATTATTTGATTTTATTTTTGCTCATTTTTTGTTTAATGGAGTTCATTACTTTTCTTTGAAAAACTTATCTTGTGGAAAAAGTTTTTTAAATTAATTTCTGTTCGTTTTATATTGACATAGTCTTTTCAGGGAAAAAGAAAATAATACTTTAAATCTTTTCGTTTTTTAAGACTTCATAGTTTTGCCTGCTATTTTTATGCTGGAGAAAAATTTTCAGCAATTTTTAACAACATACACCCTTTTAAAAATTTAGACACAAATACTACTGCTTAATTTAGTTTCATGCCTCCTCTAGTTGACCTGAAATGGAGAAATTGAGACCATTAGCAAAAAAATCTATTTACTTTCTTTCATAGCTTGGATACACTTACGCTATTTTGATTTGGTCAAATTTTAAGAGCAGAAATGGGAGGGTTGGCATGGGAGGGTGAGAGTGGAAGGGGGATTAGTTGCCCTCAAATCACTCTCGACTGTTAAAAAGGCACCAGCCCTTTCTATTTTCAATCGAATGAGCCCTTTTCGAAGTTCCCACGACAACTCCTTTGATACGAAGTGCCCTGATCTAAACAACAACAAAAAATAATACATTATATCCACTTCGATCTTTACTATAAAAATGTCAAGCCTTCCAATCACTTTCAACTATTAAAAAGGGCACTAGGCCTTTCGATTTCCAATCGAATGAGCCCTTTTGAAAAAGACAACACTCTTTATAAACACCTTATATGCCCCCGGGGCATAAATTACAACCCTTACCCTAAGGTCTGTTAGGGTGGTTGTCATCCTCGAAGACCGGATTTCCAGAACTTTCAACTATGTTAAACAACATGGCTATCCCAAAATTTTGATTGGATGTGTTTGGGAAAATGGTTGGCATGAGAGGGGTGTTAGTCGCCTTCCAATCACTTTCGACTATTAAAAAGGGCACAAGCCACTCCAATTTCCAATTGAATGAGCGCTTTTCGAAGTTTCTACGACAACTTCTTCGATACGAATTGCCCTGCTCTAAAGGAAAAAATTAATAAATAATACATTGCGCCAACATCGTTCTTATATGCCCCCAGGACGTAACTTAAAACCCTTGCACTGAGGGTTGTGGGGGAGTGTCCTCCCCTTTACTTAGTCCCCGTTTCTTGTCTCGTTCTCGAGTGTCCCCGTTCTTTACATAGGCAGCGCGATCGTGCTGTCTATGATTTATACAACAACTTTCTATATAAACCTTATATGCCCCAAGGGCATAACTTATAATCCTTGTCCTGAGGGTTGTGGGGGAGTGTCCTCCTCAAAAATGTATTTTCTATCTGGAAATCAACTAAGCTGAACAAAATTCTATCTCAAAATTTTTATTGGATGTGTTTGGGGGAATGATGGGCGTGGGGGTGGGGGGCTCAGAGCCCTCACTGAGGGCTCTGAGGGGGTTATCATCCTAACAGACCTAATTTCCAGAACGTTCAACTATGTTGAACAAAATGGATATCTCAAAATTTCGATTGGATATGTTTTCAAAAATGGTGGGCGTGAGAGGGGTGTTTGTCGCTATCCAATCACTTTCAACTATTAAAAAAGGCACTAGCCCTTTCAATTTCCATTTGAATGAGCCCTTTTGAAGTTTCTACGACAACGTGTTCAATAAAAACTTTATATGCCCCAGGGCATAACTTGTAACCTTTGCCCTGAGGGCTGTTGAGGGAGGGGTTGGCATCCTTAAAGACCTAATTTCCAAAACTTTCAACTACGTTGAATAAAATGGCTATCTAAAAGGGCGTGATAGGGGGGCTAGTTGCCCTCAAATCACTTTCGACTATTAAAAAGGACACTAGCCCTTTGAATTTCCAATCGAATGAGCTTTTTTTGAAGTTTCTACGACAACGCCTTCTTATATGAAGGCGTTATGCCCCCAGGGCATAACTTAAAACCCTTCCCCTGAGGGTTGTGGGGGAGTGTCCTCCTCAAAAATATATTTTCTATCTGGAAATCAACTACGCTGAACAAAATGAGTATCTCAAAATTTTTATTGGATGTATTTGGGGGAACGATGGGCCTGGGGGGGACTAGTTGCCCCCAATCTCTTTCGATTATGAAAAAGTGCACTAGAACTCTTAATTTCCAATAGAAGGAGCCCGTTCTGAAGTTTCTACGACGACCCCTTCCATATGAAGTGCCCTGCTCTAAAGAAAAAAAAATAAATAGTACATTGTGCCAATATCGTTCTTATATGCCCTGAGGGCATAACTTAAAAGCCTTGCCCCAAGGGTTGTGGGGGAGTGTCCTCCTCAAAAACATATTTTCTATCTGGAAATCAACTACGCTGAACAAAATGGCTATCTAAAAATTTTGATTGGATGTGTTTGGGGGAATGATGGGCGTGAGGGGCTAGTTGCCCTCCAATCGCTTTCGACTATTAAAAAGGGCACTAGCCACTCGAATTTCCAATCGAATGAGCCCTTTTCGAAGTTTCTACGACAACTCCTTCGATACGAAGTGCCCGGGTGGAGAAAAAAAAACACATTGTGCCCACGTCGCTCTTTACTTAGGCAGCGCTAGTGCGCTGCCAATGATTGGCATTATGAAAAAAGGGGTTACGAACAAGTTTGTGTTTATTCTATGCTGCAATATCTGGCAGTATTAGAGATGGTTTTGCGGGGGAGGGGACACAATTGTGGTAACAGTGGTAATGGTTTAATTTAGAAAGGACATAAAACGGAGAATTCCTACAAATAACCATAACAAGAAAAAGTATCGCCATTCAGTACTTAATTGTATTAAACAAAAAAAAACAAGTTTTTTTAACTGAAAGTTAGGAACGACGTTAAAA